>CM077233.1:870900-878400 GCA_039654775.1 Spinibarbus caldwelli
AACAATTCCTGCAGTTCACATCAGCATCTGCTTGTGACTGAGCTACAGTCATGTTGTTCATGCAGTGCTGTGTCTGGCAAGGTGTGAATGGCTTCTTCCTTATTTCCTTTCAACAGTGCCAACTGAGTTTCTAAATTGCCTATCTTCTTAAGCAAATCACGATAGCCTATCCTTCTTTTGTGTGAGAAGTGACACTGTCTTGCCTTGTGTCTCATCCTTCCACAAGCAAAACAAACAAATTCCTGAACTTTTCTACCTTTCTCAAAACAATGCCTTGCTATGTGACCATCCTTTCCACATGCATGACAGACAAAGCTTTGATGAGGTCTCTCGTTATCTTGACAATGTCTAGCAATGTGACCAGCTTTTCCACATGCATAACAAAGAGTGACACCTTCTGAATTTACTCTTTCTAATTTCTTTGATCTCTGATGGAAACCATTAGATAATCTAGAACATTCTCTCCTGCCAAAGGCAGCAACTGGATGTCTAGATTCTGCAGCTTTCATTTGATTTCTTGCATTGAAATGCTGTGTCATTTTGGAAATGATTTGCTCGTATGGTGTATTTACATCTACATGCAGAGCAATGGCTTCTCGCATGTGTGAACTACTCTGTGCAATTAATGCAGACTTAAACATGAGGTCTTGTTTAGTTGCATTTGGCAAACCACTGTAACAGCTGAACATTTCCCACAACCTGGATGCAAATGCTAGAGGATGCTCTCCAATTTTCATTGTCACCTCAGTTATCTTTCTCAAGTTAATCAAATTAGTCCCAGCAAGTCTAAGTAGAGCTTCTCTCCTTGCCCCTCTGTCTGCTCTTTTGTCACGAACTTCCGGTGAGAGAGCACTAGTTAATGAGCTTGGAATGCAGATCATAAGAAGTCTACAAGCATCTTCGTCTGACACAATATAAACATCCACTACCTTCTCCAGTTTTGACAAAAACTCTACAGGATCCATGTTATTATGGTCAAAAGTACCCACTGCTGTAACAAGACTTTGAAAGTCCATAAAAGACAGCTGTCTAACAGCTTGTCCATTTTCAGTTCTTTGATCAAGAACCCTCTCATTTCCATTTCTATTTCCAGTCTGTCTTGTTTGCACTGGTGCTACTGGGAACCTTACAGAATCATCTGAACAATTATGTTGTTGACTAAAGGTTTCCTTGCAGTTATTTTCATAATGTTCAGTATGGGATTGGGCATATTCCAACTGTCTGGATGTTGCTTCAAACAAACATCTAAATGTCTCCCTCTCTGATTCAGACATTGCAATTTCTTCTCTCAATTTCACTATTTGTTCCTTCAGAATCATCTCTTCAGCCTTGCAATTTCTCAATGACGACATTGTCGCTGACTTGAGAATTTAGCAACTTGTTTTCAGTCGTCATTTCTTCTAATCTTTTCTTAGTTACCTTGTATGAGGCAAAAAGAGCTTGAAGTGCATTAGCAACTTTTCCCTCTTTGTTTTTAGGCATTTTGGGACAATTTTTGAATTGAGACATAGCCCACATGTATGGATCATCTGCCTTCTCTATCCCATCAAACATTCTCACTGAGCCATGCTTAGCAATGTATTTAATTATCAGCTCTTCCATTTTCACAATCTTATTAAATTGTCTTCAGCAATTCAATAGGCTTCTTTTCCTTCACTGACTGAACAATATCTAGTTACTTTAAGATACCTGTTAGTCTAATTATTCACTTTTCCTGTGTACTACGTCGGGCTTCTAAACCAAAATTTTCACTTCTTCGCAAACGGCCACACTTCACTACACTAAACCGTTAAAAATGAAACACTGCCACAGTACGTCGGACAAAACCACACTACTTTGGGTTTTATGTTACATTTTTAAAACAGTTTACGTAGCCACAGTACGTCGGGCAAATTAACACTGCTTTTGGGCTTTAAACTTCACAGAGTCACGGTGCGTCGGACTCACTACACTATAATACACAACAGTTATGAAATAATTCTGTGACCACACTGCGATTCAGTTACTTTAAAATTCCATCAGAATTATCACAACTTTACAGTCAGTTTCAATTACGTTAGAAACTTACAACTTTAGACACAACAGATCTAATACAACTCTGCCACCACAGTGCATCGGGTTGATTCAATTACTTTAGAATCTTAACAGAATTATAAGAGACCAACAACAAGTTTCAGTTACTTTAGAAACTTTGACTTAAGCACTTTGCTTCAGTTACTTTAGAAACAACAATTCCAATACAACTCTGCCACCACAGTGCGTCGGGCTGATTCAGTTCCGTTAGAATCTTAAACAGAATTTGTACAGAATAGGCTTAAGAACTCCTCCTAATACTGACTAAACCAAATTCTCTTCTGTCCTTAAAATTTTCTTTTCTAGATTTTTTTAAACGAGGGGGTTCCCTGACAAAACCAGCAAAAAGAAACTGCTTTTCTTACCTTTCCCCGCTTTTTGGAAAACCCTCGCTGGGTGGCTCGCCAATGTAAGAAAAAATGATGAGGACGTTGAAGATCTTGATGAAGATGTTTATTGCAGCATAGCAGAAACAAAGTACATGTTGTACCTTGGGTTCAACGGAGTCGGAATGAACCCAGAACACACTAAGTTCAAACCTTTTATACATTTTCAGTTTACTACCCTTCATGTAAATGAAGTTGCTCCTGTTGTAACAGCTGTAGTCTGTATGTTAATTAAGTTCTGACACCCCTTTGTCTGAGGTAGTTCTCTGTGTCCCACACCTGTCCCATTCTACAATTGGTCACCATTTGCTCAGGATGTGATCATCCCAAATGGTCAAACAACATAACTGTTGACTTTCTTCTTCTCTATAATAATTAAGCCATTTAGGGAAATGAGCACGATCAAACATATTGTGGAGTGGAAGCTGGGTCGAGGCAGACTATAATTTCTTACAACACACACACTTATACACACTCACACACATGCACTTATACACTCTCCCACACAAACACACTCACACACACACACGCACACACTTATACACACTCTCACATGAAGTCTACATGTTAAAACACAGTTCACACAAATAGCTGCTGATAGCGCAGGCTTTATTCGCTCAGATGCGCCTCACACTGTGAGTTATTTCCGTGCGCGTGTGACAGCCTGTCATTATTCCGCTGCACATTTGCTGCTTTGTGATTTTCTTTTTGTCGTGTTCCCGTACTGTAATTACACCGCATGATGTGCTCTATTATTGGCACAATTAGCAGCACCTTGCATGTGGCGAGGCGTCTGAACTCTCGCTTCCCTGCGCGACTGAAGCCGGAGCTTGACCTATATTAAGAACATTTCAAAGTTCACGGCTGCGCTAACGAGCTCCCGCGCGCCAGGATCCTAACGAACCGGTGAACGAGAGTAACGTGACCCGCCAGAAACAACACACACTTCGCTAATCAGGTTATTATTATGGTTATTTCCACAAATGCACGAGACGTCAGTGCTCTTTTCTCTCTCGTAATTCTCTCACACTCAGGGGCCTGTTTAGTGTTTTGGGGGCCTTGGCAAGTGCTCCTGGGGGGCCCCTGTTGGTGGATTTTGTGATCGATTCCGGGGTGGGGGAGGGTTTCCTTTATATTTTATCCACACCGATATGATATTGCTTATCGATATCGATAATACTCTATAATTTTGTGTAAAAAGAAATGATGTAAAAAGATGTTGAAAATTAATTAAGTTATTCTATTACTGCAGTTTACAAATGCCTCTAAGGGGACATTCTAAAACGCTTAGCGTGAAAAACACATAACATGGCTTAATGTATTAAAACTGTGTTTTTAAAAGACCAAACTCAGTAATCACTTTATTAATAAAGCACACTATTTACAAACAAGCTGAGTTCAGAATAAAAATGCAATGTGTTTAGTTACGCGTTAAGTACTTTCCTCCCTTAGAAAACCATTATAAGGAAAACGCTTAACGTGGCTTAATGCATTAAAACTGTGTTTTAAAAATACCAAAACCAATAAACATTATTAATAAATCATAATTAATAAATTATTAAGCATTTTCCTTATAACGGTTTTCTATGGGAGGAAAATGCTTAATGGGTAATTAAACGCATTGCCTTCACATTCTGGACTCATCTGCTTGTCTGTACATAGTATGCTTTATTAATAATGTGTTTACTGAGTCTTTTCTTTTAAAACGTTTTTTCTTTTAAAACTTCTTTTCATGTTAAGTGTTTTAGAATGTCCCCCTCTAAGCAAACAGAAAAAGGCACATAAAGCACATTTTTTAAATAAAAAGGCCCCTTCAAAGAGAGAGATTTCCTCAGCATACCGTAGCACAACATATTTGAACATCATGTGCATAGGAGCACAACAGAACGTAATAGAGAATTCTGGCATTTCTAGCAATTTTTATTTAAGAAAATTAACATATTGATTTTCTCAGCGAGCAGGCGTGATGTCTCCTTACAGAGCGTGTCCCTCTCTGTTTTAGAGGGACTGTTTTTATCTTTGTTTTTATGATAAAAAGGCTTCTTTTTAACATGTAGAATTATTTATAGTGATACTCCAATCAGGATTTTTACAGACATTCATTCAGTGCCTGAATTTCATTTTTGAAAATGGGGTGAATTGCCCTCTTTGAGCGGTGGAGGGGGGAATTTTTAAACTTTTTTTTTTTTCAAAAATATATAATTAAATGTCTGATCATGCTGTGTATTTTTGTTTTTACAATGGGGCTATTATTAAGTGTGCATGAGCACACCGTCTCGTAGGAAAGTGCATGAGTGCTGAATGGTTTAAATACTGACCAAACTTAAAAAGAAATGCAAACTATAAACTTTAGTGACGATGCATGTAAACTATGACAAATTTGTCAACCGTGCAGTGTGCAGCTCGCTTATAGTGCAGACGCGATGTGGTGATTTAAAGCCATTTGTGCATTTTGAGAGAGAAAGGCAAAGAGCTCGCAGAGATTTACTCGTGCTGTTTGTGAAATTATGCGTCACAGAAAGTTTTCAAATTATTTTGTAAGTTATTTAATAAAGAAATATGAATGGTACCTCACCTTTAGCATTATAATTATACTGATCACACTGATTGTGATGTCAGACCGGTTGTAACGTGCATTTTGCATGCGATTAATTCATTCTGATCACCTCATGTCAGAGTAATAATATCATGACCTTCAGAAGGCCTCGCCATTCGTCCACAGAGACCCGCGCCGCGTCTGTGGGGTCCATCAATCTGCCTCATTTACATGCTATTTGCATATCATTAGCATATTTATGAATGCAGGACTGCGAGTTGAAACAAAGGGCTCAAGTCACTTTTGATCTGTTTGTTCGCTGCACACTGTCACATTTGCTTTTGTTTGTGTTTTATTCATCAAAACATCAGTTTGCATATTGTTTTCATTTTTATGTCTGTCATAATGATTTCTGAAGCACAGAATTAATTAAATCCATTGATACCTACTGATATCCCACCAAAATGATGTCACTTCTTGTTAGATGATGTCATTGGCTTTAGTTAGTCTTTAGTTTTGACATGGAGGATACAGAAAAGACCGGTAAATTGAGCGATTAAAGCAATGTTACTAAAAATGTGTTTGATTGGACAAAGAAAAAAAACGAAGAAACAAATGCACACGAAAACTCAAAGTTCTACAACCTGCCAAAATAAAAGTTTACTTCAACTTGAAGAAACTGTGGCAGAAATATATTATTAAATATATTATATTTTGTGCAATGTAATGTACTTCTTAAAGTCATGAATTCTATAATAACATTAAATAATAATAATAAAAATATATATATATTTTTTAATAATATCACATTACTTTTCTTTCACATTATTTAAACTGTTAATGTTTTATGTCTTCATTTGATTACAACTGTTTTTGATGAGAAATTTGTATTAAGCTTTAAATCCAGAAAAACTACAAAAGGCAAACCATTAAATCAATTTAGGAAAAAATAAAATGGATGTTTTAGGGTTCTAAAATTTTATTTTTTATTAAACTTTTAATAAAATGTTGATAAACTATTTATTTCATGATTTCATTTAATTAGACATGCTTTTTGATTTCTATAATTTAATTTAACCATTAAAATGGAATCCAGAAAAAAAAAATTAGAAAAAAAAAATAAAACAGAATGGGGATAAAGAATTGGAAAAAAGATATTTAAAAATATGTAGAAAAAACTGAATTTGGGATAACATAAACAGAATTTGGCAAGAAATAAAAGACAATGTGGGAAAAGATAAAAAAGAATTTGAGAAAAGATAAAACAAAATTATGAAAAATAAAATCTAATTTGATCTCGTCCATACGTGTGGTGATCAGCAGCATGAATCTGAGCGTCTGATGGTCTGTCAGATGAAGATGAGGAAGGTGTGGTGTTCTTCATCACTCTCCTGATGTTTGATTTACTGCAGATGGTTCATAATCATCATAATGTAATGTTTGTGTTGATGATGCAGTGTATGACATTATTAAATCAGACAGACAGATGATGGTGGCAGTGAATCAGACTGAATAATTGCTTTAGTAATTCTGAGGGATTCTTCATCTGTTGGTGTGCGTGTGAGTGTGAGTGAGTGTGTGTGTGTGTGTGTACCTGTATTTATCACGTTATGGGGACCAAATGTCCCCACAAGGATAGTAATACCAGTAAATTTTGACCTTTTGGGGACATTTTTGATGTCCCCATGAGGGAATAAGCTTATAAATAATACAGAATGAAGGTTTTTTTTTAATCTTAGAATGCCTGAAGTTTCCTGTAAGGGGTAGGTTTAGGTGTAGGGTTGGTGTAGGGCAATAGCACATACAGTTTGTACAGTATAAAAACCATTACGCCTATGGAGAGTCCCCATAAAACATGGAAACACAACGTGCGTGCGTGTGTGTGTGTGTGTGTGTGTGAGAGAGAGAGAGAGAGAGAGGGAGAGAGTGTTATACAGTTGATATGCCATAAAATTCAAGATATTGGGGCAAAAAAAATGCCCATATTTTGTCTCATATTTATATCATATGATAAGCGATATCACACCAGCAGCGAGAGCAATATCACACTGAACAACACAGCGGTGTTTAGTTTCTAAGTGAATCCGTGTTTTGAGCGAATCGTGTGAACCAATGATTCAGTAGACCATTCATAGAGAGCCATTTACTTCATTCCTGAATGAATCAGCCATTTGAACGAATGGAATTATAAAGACATTTACCGCCACCTGCTGGTAGTTTTAGTGTCTTTAGAGTATCTCTTTAGAGTATCATTTCATTAAATAAATAAGTAAATAAATAAATAAAACAAATAAATGTCATCATTTACTCACCCTCATATTGTTTCAAACCTGTATAACTTTCTTCTTTTACACAACATAAAAGAAGGTAAAACTCTGTTGGTAAAAAAGCTGTTTTGGTCACCAGTGACTTTCATTGCATGAACAAAAAAATACTGAGATGTTTGTCAAATTATCTTCTTTTATGTTCCATAATTTATTTTAGGCCATTGTAGTCTAAACATTT
>CM077233.1:883400-890900 GCA_039654775.1 Spinibarbus caldwelli
GTTTTTGAGATTTTTTTCTCAGAATTGCGAGTTCATTAGACTTTCCTTCTCAAAATTGAGAGTTTTAGACTTTTTTCTCAGAATTGCAAGTTTGAGACTTTTTTCTCAGAATTATGAGTTTGAGACTTTTTTCTCAGAATTGCAGGTTTCTGAGACTTTTCTCCTCAGAATTGCGAGTTTAAGAGACTTTTTTCTCAGAATTGAGTTTTTGAGACTTTTTTCTCAGAATTGAGTTTTTGAGACTTTTTTCTCAGAATTGCGAGTTTGAGACTTTCTTCTCAGAATTGTGATTTTGAGACTTTTCTCAGAATTGCAGATTTCTGAGACTTTTCTCCTCAGAATTGCAAGTTTGAGACTTTTTCCTCAGAATTGAGTTTTTGAAACTTTTTCTCAAAATTGCGAGTTCATTAGACTTTCCTTCTCAGAATTGTGAGTGTATAACAAGTTTGAGACTTTGCAAGTTGCAAGTTTTTGAGACTTTTCTTCCTAGAATTGCAAGTTTTTGATACTTTTTTTTCTCAGAATTGCAAGTTCCCCTTTCAGTCGGTCACTCCGAGTCACGTCAGATGATCGACGAAATTGACATCTCGCCAGAGAGACCAATCCACTTCGAGTGTAACTAAACGAGCCAATGGACATTGGCATGTGATTATTGCATCCAGCTGCCGCTGATCACAGCGTGAGTATGAGAGGCAGCAGATGCACTGCATTAATTCATCCTTTCGCTTCGGAGCCGAGCGGTGGTGCATCACTACTGCTCTCTACTTCGGTGTTGCAGAGAGAACGAGAGTGCGGGCGTTACGGCAACAGCAGCGTTGGTCACGGTCTCGCGGCTTCAACAAAGATCGTGCAGACATCCACACCACGAGTGTGCGGTGACCAGCTCCCCTGCGTGCTTCAGCACTAAAAGAGCAATTTCTCTAAAAGAGCAACACGGGTGATCGCGTCTTTTTAAAGATGTCTTATCACCCGTCTGTTTCTGGGTGTGGTCATTTCCTGGTGCCTCAGGACGGTCACGATCGCTGCCTCATGTGTCTGGGCATTCAGCATGCTGAGGAAGCTTTCGTGGATGGTTCATGTTCTTCTTGTGGGGACATGACCATCTCGGAGTTGTATAAAAGACTCCGCTATGTCAAACATGGCGGAGTTCCTCTGCCTCTGCCTCTGCCGCGATCCAGCGTTCATCCCGGGCCCGGGGCAGTGCTGCATCCGGTGGAGTCAGAAGTGATTTGAGGATCACGGCGAGGGCATCCCCAAGTGGAGCTCTCTCCGGGGATGATGACTCGGCTGCGTTGCCCCCTTCGGGTGTGGTAGCGTTGTCCGAGCCAGACCCAGAGATGACGGCTATGCTTCCCGGGCCGCCGAGAATGTAGGGCTCGTGTGGAATCCTCAACCGCATTCTGATCCTTCGAGGCTCGATGAATGGTTTCTCGGTGGGGGTCGCGTTGGTTCTCAGCGCCCCCCTCCGGTGCCATTCTTCCCGGAGGTGCATAAGGAGCTCACTAGATTGTGGAGGGCACCTTTCACTGCCCGAAACAAATCTTGTGGCTCCTCCACCCTCACCACCCTCGATGGTGGGGCCGCTTTGGGGTACGCTGGCATCCCCTCGGTGGAGCGGTCTGTGGCCATGCAACTGTGTACAACAGCTACTACCACTCTGCTGGGTGACCCGTGTCTCCCCTCACGGGCCAGTAAGTATTCGTCAGGCCTAACTGGCTGTGGTTGCAGAGCCTGTGGGGAGGTGGCTTCTGCCCTCCACGCCATGGCGTTACTGCAGGTCCACCAGGCCAAAGCCCTGAAAGACCTGCATGAGGGTGACCACGACCTGGCGGTTCTATATGAACTGCGTGCTGCGACAGACCTCGCGCTTTGAGCGACGAAGGTGACTGCACAGTCTCTGGGTCGTGCGATGTCCACGCTAGTGGTCCAGGAGCGCCATCTCTGGCTGTGTCTGGCTGACATGAAGGAGCAGGAGAAGGTACAGTTCCTGAATGCTCCCGTGTCACAGACTGGCCTTTTCGGCGACGCTGTCGAGAGCTTTGCCCAGCAGTTCTCGGCATCACAGAAGCAGACTGAGGCGATCAAACACATCATGCGCCGGAGGAAACCTGCTGCTTCCTCCCCGGTTCAGCCTCTCAGCCTGCTCGTCGCCGTGGGCGCCTCCCCTCCCCGCTCCGGCACAGCTGCAGCAGCATTCAGTGTCGTGGAGCCGGTCGCAGGACGCCCAGCCTGTCCAGGCCCCCGCCAAACCTGGCAGCAAACGCAAGTGCAAGAGGCTTGAGACGGGCAACCCAGAGATGGTGGAGACTGCTCATCGGGAGATGGTGACTGCACCACTCCCTCACCCGGAGGAGGGCCAGGTGGAGAACCTTTTGTTTCATTTTGTTCCGCCGCTGGCCCAGCAGCCAGCGGTACCCAAAACATCAATAAAGAGTGGTCTCCTCAATCTCTGGGGAGGAGAGTGGTGATCCGTGCATCACGTGATCGCTTCCCTCCTCCTCTCTCGCCAGCAGGCAGCGGGTGGTTGCCCAAGAGCACCCCTCCTGCCCATTCGTGGAGGCAGGTAAGGGCAGTAGCACTCGAGTCCCCGCTTCAAGTCGTCACACGCCGGGCTGTCACAAGCCTCAAGCCGGGTTCCTGTGTTTCCTCCCGCACGAGGAGGAATCAGGTGAGTGTTACACTACACACCCAGACCCCGTCCCCTGCCGTCACAGGCCAGGCCGTCACAGGCCCCGGGCTGGGTCCCTGTGTTCCACCTCGCTGCCCCACCATGGGTACGTCGGTGGCCCCGTTGGTTACACTGACACGGTCTCTCGGAGCCTGGGTAGCGCTCCCTAGTCCGTCCCGGTGGCGTACAGAAGTCGCAGTCCTGCTGGTGAAGGACGCGATAGAGCCGGTCCCTTCAGCCGATATGAGGTCGGGTTTTACAGCCCTTACTTCATTGTGCCCAAGAAAAGCGGTGGGTTACGACCGATCTTGGATCTGCGAGTTTTGAACCGTGCACTTCACAAGATGCCGTTCAAGATGTTGACGCAGAAACGCATTTTTGGGTGCGTCCGTCCCCTAGATTGGTTTGCAGAGATCGACCTGAAAGACGCGTACAGGACAGCGGTCCCACTGAAACTCTTTCAGAGGCTCCTGGGGCATATGGCTGCAGCTGCGGCCATAGTTCCGCTCGGTCTGCTCCATATGAGACCGCTTCAGCACTGGCTCCATGGCCGAATCCCGAGGTGGGCATGGAAACGCGGTACTCACCAGGTTCAGATTATACCGGCCTGCCGCAAGACCTTCAGCCCGTGGTCAGATCCCTCCTTCCTTCAGGCAGGAGTGCCCCTGGAGCAGGTATCCAGCCATGCTGTGGTATTCACGGATACCTCGGCCACCGGCAGGGGAGCCACGTACAACGGGCATGCAGTGTCAGGGGTATGGACGGATCCCCAACTGCGTTGGCAGATCAATTGCCTCGAGTTGCTGGCAGTACGCCTTGCCCTAAGCCGCCTCAGAGGGCGCCTTCGAGGCAAGGACGTTCTGTTTCGTATGGACAACACTGCGACTGTTGCGTATATCAACCGGCAAGGCGGTTTACGCTCCCGTCGCAACTCGCCCGCCACCTCCTCCTCTGGAGTCAGAAGCATCTGAGGTCCCTTCTTGCCATCCACATCCCAGAGGTGTTCAATCAGGCGGCTGATGAGCTGTCTCGAGCGGCACTTCCTGGGGAGTGGAGATTCCATCCCCAGGTCCAGCTGATTGGAGTTGGTTCGGAGTTGCTCAGGTAGACCTGTTTGCATCTCCGGAAACCACCCACTGCCAGTGGTTCTACTCCCTATCCGAGGCAACATTCGGCACGGATGCACTGGCACACAGCTGGCCCCAGGGCCTGCGCAAATATGCGTTCCCCCCCAGTGAGCCTGCTAGCACAGACACTGTGCAAGATCAGAGAGGACGAGGAGCAAGTCCTGTTAGTGGCTCCATATTCGCCCAAGAGGACCTGGTTCCCGGAACTCATGCTCCTCGCGACAGCCCCTCCCTGGCCGATTTCTCTGAGGAAGGATCTGCTTTCTCAGAGACGGGGTACCCTCTGGTACCCGCGTCTAGACTTGTGGAAACTCCATGTGTGGTCTCTGGACGGGACGCGGAAGTTCTAGGTGACCTACCCCAGGAGGTAGCTCTCACTATCGCTTCAGCACAAGCACCGTCCACAAGATGGGCCTATGCGCTGAAGTGGAACCTGTTCGTCAAATGGTGTTCCTCTCACCATGAGGACCCCCGGAGATGTTCGATCAGAGCCGTGCTTTCCTTTTTTGGAACAAGGGTTAGAGCGTAGGCTGTTCCCCTCCACCCTTAAGGTGTACCTTGCTGCTATTTCCGCCCACCATAACCCCATAGAGGGGAGGTCGGTGGGGAAGCACGATCTGGTCGTCAGGTTTCTTAGGGGGGCCAGGAAATTAAATCCTCCAAGGCCTCCCTCCCTACCCTCTTGGGATTTGGCATTGGTGCTAAGAGCCCTTCAAACTACCCCCTTTGTGCCGCTGCAGTCAGTCGAGTTGAAGTTTCTCTCTATGAAAAACCCTACTCCTGACTGCGTTGGCTTCGATCAAGAGGGTGGGGGACCTGCAAGCATTTTCGGTCAACGAGTCGTGCCTTGAGTTTGGACCGGCTGACTCCAGTGCAACACTGAAGCCCCGGCCCGGCTATGCACCCAAGGTTCCTACCACCCCCTTCAGGGACCAGGTAGTGAACCTGCAAGCGCTGCCCCTGGAGGAGGCAGACCCAGCCCTAGCTTTGCTCTGTCCTGTATGCGCACTGCGATAGTACGTGGATAGAACTCAGAGCTTCAGGACCTCAGAACAGCTCTTTGTCTGTTACGGAGGACCGCAGAAGGGGAAGGCTGTCCCCAAGCAGGGGATGGCCCACTGAATAGTGGATGCCATCACCTTGGCCTACGAAGCACAAGGTGTGCCCTGCCCACTCAAGTTGCGTGCTCACCACACTAGGGGTGTCGTATCATCCTGGGCGCTGGCTCGTGGTGCCTCGCTAGCAGACATCTGTAGAGCTGCGGGTTGGGCGACTCCCAACACCTTCGCTAGGTTTTAAAGCCTACGTGTCGAACCGGTTTCTTCCTGTGTTCTCACCTCAAACGGGTAGTGGCACTGAGATGCCCGGCTCAGAGTCGGCTTGCGGCGTTCTTACGCCTAATTCTCCAGAGAGTTCCTTAACCAGGCAAATTCTGTCAAGTCCTCCAGCACTCCGGCGTCCGGACGTGGCGGAGTGTCTGGCGCCAGGCCTTTCAGCCAATGAATTCTTGAAATCTGGTGTAAGGCTAGTGCCCATATGAGAGACCCTGCTGGGATCCCATATGTGTATTCCACGGTATGCTTATTAGAGCTGTGTTTCCCCTGGCAGACCACGTTCTGCCGTCTCTGATGATGCAGCCTAAGCAATATCAGAGACTTCCATGTGAAATAGGGCCCTACGGGGTTACTTCACATGTCTAAATGTCACTTAACCCCCTCTGGGAGGAGGTGACTCCGCAGTGTGCCTCTTCCAAGCGGAAGGGCACGCTTCCCAGTGTTATCCTAGTCCTAAGGTTTGGGTTTCTCAAGGAACAACAGTAGTTGACCTTCTCTGTGTAGAGCCCGGTCCTATCGTCTGCCTTAAAGGAAGGATCAGGAGACCTACACAGGGCACTGGAAGGGGCAGCTCCTGTGGCGCTTTGGTAGGGATCCCAATTTCGTCGGTCATCCGACGTGACTCGGAGTGACCGACTGAAAGGGGAACGCCTCGGTTACGTATGTAACCCTCGTTCCCTGAAGGAGGGAACAGAGACGTCACGTCCCGTCACCACAGTCGCTGTACCACTGCTGAGCTGCCGGGTCACCGGTTCGGCTCCTCAGCAAAAGGATGAATTAATGCGTGTATCTACTGCCTCTTATACTCACGCTGTGATCAGCGGCAGCTGGATGCAATAATCGCATGCCAATGTCCATTGGCTCGTTTAGTTACACTTGAAGTGGATTGGTCTCTCTGGCGAGATCCCAATTTCGTCAGTCATCCGACGTGACGTCTCCGTTCCCTCCATCAGGGAATGAGGGTTACATACGTAACTGAGACGTTTTTGAGACTTTCCTTCTCAGAATTGCGAGTTTTTAAGACACTTTTTATCAGAAATGTCAGTTTATAAGACTTTCATGATATCTACCCCCGGTTTCACAGACAAGGCTTAAGCCTAGTCCCAGACTAAAATGTAATTCTGAGCTGTTTCAACTGCCTTGCCTTTCCTTAAATGTCCTAATTGAACTATTGCCTAATCCTGGCTTAACCTAAGCCCTGTCTGTGAAACCAGGCCTTATAATATTAAATAATCTTTTATTGAGCAGAGGCTGTAAATTGTGTTTCTTTCATTTGATCTTTGGGTTTGTTTTGACTCACAGTAAAAGCACAAGCAAATAAAACTGTCGTAAATGAAAGCACGACAGAAAGAATGCATTTCCTGCGAGTTCCATATTCCTATCTCCAGCTCAAGTCATAAATCAGGTCAGCGGTGCAGGTGCGTTTGAAATGCGCTGCTTTAATGTGGAGAGTTGAGAAGGTGAAATCGTTCTGCCGCCGCATTGATTAGGATGTATAGCTGATGCGTTACGGCCACAGTCGCGTGATTAGCATGCTGTGTCTACGCGCATAACTGCAGGCAAGAGTCTGGAGCGATGCGATGCTCTGTCTGGGGTCAGTGAAATACTGCAATATGATGCAGTGTTTGAGGTGCATTAATGCAGAACGTGTGACGACTCCAAATGCACCTCATTCAATCAGAGTTTAGTCTGAAAGATCGGTTTGAAATGTTTAGTCAGCAGACAGAGAGTGATTTTGGAATCATTCAGTATTAAACTACAAAAAGATCCCATTAAGAAGACAGAAGGAGAGTATTTCTGCACACACATCTGATATACGTGACGGTTTTGTCATTGACTCAGCAGGTGATTTTTATTTGTTTTCACAGTTAACAGGCTGTTAAACCAGTCTCAGATTAAACACTGGATCTGCTGCAGTTTATGAGCTTCATCACATCAGGTTTTGATTAGAGAGTTTTGCAAAAACTGTGAATAATCAAACTGTGAAATCTGGCGTCATTTACTCATGATGGTCACTCACGACTGTTTCAAATAGGGATGTATGATTTGGGGAAATTAAAATACAGTTTTTCAAAAAGCTTTTATTAATTTACTAATTAATTACTAATATAAAAATTATTATTATTATTCATTTGATAGTGCTGGGTAGTAACTCATTACATGTAATCTGGATTACGTAATCAGATTCCAAATTGAATTATTTTACATGTTAAAATGCTCATAACCAAATTACAGTTAATTTTTACAGATTCCATGATTACATATTATTTATAAAATGGCAGTAAATTATTAATAACTCATTCTTCTTTTTTCTTTTTTTAAAATTTCCGTTCCAAAAATCCTACTGTCTGTCATATCATTAAGCTTTGAC
>CM077233.1:895900-978400 GCA_039654775.1 Spinibarbus caldwelli
GTTTCTGCAGTCACACACACACACACACACACACACACACACACACACGCTCTGTAATCTGTGGGGTCAGATGGCGCTGCATTAGCACTGAAGGAGTTGTTAAAGTGTTTTCCAGCTCAGATGAGACGTCTGCTGGATGAAGGCTGGCAGTAATTGCTGGGTTGCATTCTCGCAGTTCTTGAACTTTAACAAGCGACGTGAAGCTGGTGCAGCGGCGCAAACGAGATCCGTGACATCATTTCCTCTCTCGTGACACCCAAACACACTACAAACACCAGAGTCTGATGAACGCAGAACTGATCGTGTGTGTGTGCAGTGCATTACTTTGAATTAAAGCATCTGCTGAATGCATAAGCCTACATGTTCACAATAGGAATGCAAAAAATATCTAAATGCGATTAATGTGATTATTTATTTGTTTATATATACTATTAAACTGTAACATATTTAATAATAATTTTAAAGTACAGTATTTAATAGTTATTTTTTTAATATACATATATATTTAAATAATTATTAAATATTTATTTATGTATTTATTTATTTAAGAACCATGTTTGCTGTGCTTGTTTATTTGGCTACACAATTTGGCAAAAATGTTGTGGTTGTATATCAATATAACTGAAAGCAATACAATTAAAATTATTATTATTATTATTTTTGTTGTTGTTTTTAAATACTATTTTTTATTTAGGATATAGCAATATTTTTTTTTATTTAGTATGGTTTTATTTAGTAATACTACTACTACAAATAATATTATAATACAATGACAACAATGATGATGATGATGATAATAATAATAATAATAATAATAATAATAAAATAATAGTTATAAATGTTGTTATTATTATATTAGATTATTACTATAAAGGAATAGTAGTAATAGTAGTATTACTTATTTATATAATTATTATTTTATCAAATTCTAAAAATAAATAAACAAAGATAAAGTAAATATCACTATAATATGATTAAACTAAAATATTTAATAATAATAGTTTTAATGTATATATTATTCTTTTTATCATTTATTTTGTCATTATTATTATTATTTAATCAAATAAAAAGATTTAATAATTATTAATATAACATCATTAATATATAAAACAATCATAATATGAACAATATTCTGATTATAAATGTTATTTTTAGATTATTATTATTACTCAAAATAAGAAATATAACTACTAATATATTTCATTTAAAAATAGTAAAAAATAAATATAAATCAAATTTTTTCAGTCATTAAATCAAGCTTATATTTTGAGCCCTTAAAGCTTCTCTCATGCTGACAGCAGCCGGTTTATAAGTGCTTCTCGTCACAAGTTTGTAAAGATGTTCTGTGCATGTTGTGTTTATTAATGCACATTATAATAAACCCAAGCTCACAGACAGTGAAAACACGAGATCGTGAGCTGCTTGCGTGTAAATGAACACAGCGACATGCTTCACTCTGAAACACTAGTGCATGTATTAATTTGTTAAATCTGATAATTGCAATAAGCCGTTGATGTTATTCTGATTAATCATGCAGCTCTAGTTTGGAAAGACTATGAAAAGTGAATGTTTTTGGCAGGAGCTCCTCAGTTTATGTTTGTGTGTGAATGCTGTGTTGTTGTGGTCAGTGCACAGTCCTCCGGCGAGCAGCAGCAGTCCGTCTCGATCCCCGGCGCGGCCCCTGTCTCACGCTCGGCCCCTGAGACCCCTGAGCTCCATCACGCCTCCCAACGCCAGCGCGGCGCATCTGAACGGAGCGGAGCCGCAGCCGTCCTCGCCCGCACACGCAGACGCAGACGCAGACGCAGACGCAGACGCAGGTCTGCACAAACTAGAGGACAAGAAGCTGGAGAAGGTCAGCGCTGCTCACCGATCCAACTGAGACTGCACCGCAAAACATGATGTTCTTACTTAGTATTGTTCTTTTGTTTTCTAGTATAAATATCTAAACATTCTTGAATCAAGATGAATTTATTTTACAAGTAAAATGACTTATATTAATGAAGATATATATGACTTATAAAATGAAGATATTATGTCTTGTTTTCTGAAAAAATTATCAATATTTTGTTAGTTTTTCTGCCAATGGAATCTTGTTTAGCCTTTGAATTAAGATAATTTTTCTTACCTCATTGGCAGATATTTTTGCTTGTTTTAAGCAAAAACGAACAAAATTTTGATATATTTTTTTCAGAAAACAAGACAAAATATCTTAAGATTCAAGAATGTTTAGATATTTATACTAGAAAACAAGACAACAATACTAAGTAGTGTGGTACAAACATGTCCATGGAAATAATGGTGAAATCAAATACAATACAGATGTGACCCTGGAGCACAAAACCAGTCATAAGGGTCCATTTTTTTGAAATTGAGATTTATACATCATCTGAAAGCTGAATAAATAATCTTGTTAGGATAGGACAATATTTGGCTGAGATACAACTATTTGAAAATCTGGAATCTGAGGATGCAAAAAAATCTAAATATTGAGAAAATCACCTTTAAAGTTGTCCAAATGAAGTTCTTAGCAATGCATATTACTGATCAAAAATTAAGTTTTGATATATTTACAGTAGGAAATTTACTAAATATCTTCATGGAACATGATCTTAATATCCTAATGATTTTTGGCATAAAAGAAAAATGGATAATTTTGACCCATACAATATATTGTTGGCTATTGCTACAAATATACCTGTGCTACTTATGACTGCTTTTGTGCTCCAGGGTCACATATATTAGATGAAAAACTGAAACGAATGGGAAATTTTAATCAGTGTTGGGGGTAATGCATTACAAGTAACGCGAGTTATGTAATCAGATTACTTTAAGTAACTAGTAAAGTAACACATTACTTTTTAATGTAGAAGGAAATATCTGAGTTGCTTTTTCAAATCATTAACTCCAGTTACTTTGTTTCTCATGTATTGACTGACAGCTCTGGTGTTGCCATGTTGAGAGAAATCAGGAGTAATTAACATGATCTTACTGTAGTTCTAGACTAAATATCAACATGTATTTACTCATCTCACTCGCGGGGGGGGGGGGGGGGGGGGGGGGGGGGGGGATTTAATAGAAAAATCTATGGATTTCATAGAGCCCTAAAGTGTTATGTTTGGTTAAACTTTTAAAATATTGTTTTCAAATTGTGTAAGTTTATACATATTTCACGGGGCCCTAAAATTGTATTGTTTGATCAACCTAATAGATTTTTGTTACATAGTGTAATTCTTATTTCAGTTAATTAGACTTAGACATGGTTTTTGATTACTAAAACTTAATTTAACAATTAAAACAGAGCCCAAAAAAAAAATGTAAATAAGAAAAAATGCAATCTAGAAAAAATTTAATAAAAAAATATTAAATTTTTTATATGAAGTATAAATATAAAATTTGGGGTATAAAGTAAAATTTGGGAAAAAAGTAAATGGATTTCATAAGGCCCTAAAAATGCAAACTTTCAATAAATTGTTATTAAATTGTATACTTTTTTAATTTTAATAAATTAGCATACTTTTTGATTACTAAGGGGAGGGGGAGGAGGAGGGGTGGGGAACTGAAAAATAAATAAATAAACCCAGAAAAATAAAATGGAAGAAAAAAAAAATTGGGGGAAAAATAAATTTCATGGGACCCTAAAATTGTAATTTTTGTTAAACCTAATATATTGTTATTAAATTGTTACGTTTTGTGATTTCAATTAATTAGACATGCCTTTTGATTACTAAAACTTACTTTAACAATTAAAACAGAATTTACAGTAAAACAGGTTTTTATGGGGTCTGACACACATTGGACATCAAGTGGTAACAGTACTTTGTTTGGTACAAATAAAGAATTTGTATTGTACAAAAGTAACAAAAATGTTTATTAATTCATAATATTTAATTTATTAATAATAACGTGAATAACAGACCCAACAAATGTGAAATTTACTGAAGCTGACGTAGATGAGGTGAGCAAATCAGCTAAAATTCAATGAATATATTTCTATCCGATCTATAGTCTCAGAGCTGTGATGTTAAAGCCTGTATGGGCTGCGTGTGATGAACACGAGTGTTAATTATGGGCTGTTAATGAACTCCCAGTCTAAAATAAGAGACACGTCATGTGATCTCACGTCTCAACGCTATTACTGATCTGTTTGATGTGCTAGAATGAAATCTGAACATATCTTGAGTTCATTTTGACCAAAAACCTTATTTTATTTCAGTTGATTTTGAGACACTTCTGTACTATACCGCTGTTTCTTAAGGGCTCTATTAAACCCTTTTTTTCTGGATTCCAATTAAATAATTTAATTTTAATAATCAAAAAGCATCCAATCAATTGAATTCATAAAACTTTAACAAATTATTAAAATGTTTACAATAATAGGGCCATATGAAATCTATTTAATTTTTTCCAAATTCCATTTTTCCATTTAAATTTTTCTGGATTCTGAATTTCATTAAATTTTAATGATCAAAAAAACATGTCTAATTAATTGAATCCATAAAACTTTAAGAATTTAATAATTCATTAATATTGTTACAGTAATAGAGCCCTATAAAATTATATTTTTTCCTAAATTCAGTTTTCCCATTCAAATTTTTCTATCATTTTAATAATTTCCTTAAATTTTAAAAATCATAAGAATTAATAGAATTCATAAAACTTTAAACATTTTTAAATTTATTTATTTATTTATTTATTATTATTATTTATTTATTTATTTATTTATTTTAAAAAGGGTCATATGAAATCTATTGTATTTTTTCCCCAAATGTATTATTATTTTTTATGGATTGTTTTAATAATTTACTTAAATTTTAATAAAATCAAAAAACATGTCTAATCAACTGAATTCATAAAACACTAATAATTTAATAATTTTTTACAGTTTTTACAATAATACGGCACTGTGAAATTACTTTTTTTTATTGGTTTGATTAAATTGTATCAATTGAAAAGTATGTGTAATCAGTTGTATTCATAAATCTTTAACAATAATTTTTTTTATCTTTAAAAATGCTTTATTCAATTTTTTACAATAATAGGGCCATTTTAATTAAAACTTTTATGATAATATAATAATTTTATTTATTTTAATATATTTTATTTTTTAATTTTGTTGTCTGTTTTAATATCAAAACCATGGATAATTAAATGAAGGTTTTGAACAGTTTAATGAACAGTTTAATGAAAAAATGTAGTCAAATGTAAATTTTAAAAATTACTTTTATTTTTTGGCAAACAGAGTGCTGCACAACAGGTTTGCTGATAAAATTATAACATGGGAGATTTTAATTTAATTATTATTATTATTATTATTATTATTATTATTATTATTATTATTATTATTATTATTATTATTATTATTAGAAGTCATCCATCATTTGCCAAATGTTTTTCTGACTGGATTCTGTGTTTTGCTGAAATCATAGGGCTCTATTCGTGTATGTTTTCTACCTGTAACTTTTTTTTTTTTTTTTTGCATTTGGATTTTTCTGGATTCAGTTTTAATAATTTAATTAAATTTTAATAACCAAAAAGTATATCTAAACAATGTAATTAATAACAATTTATTAATTTTTACAATTAAATCCATTTTATTTCTTCCTAAATTCTGCCCCCCTCCCCCCATTTTAAGTTCTGTGGGTTCCATCTGACGTTCCATTACGTTTTAATAATTTCATAAACTTTTAATAATCAAAAAGCACATCTAATTAATTTAATTCATAAAATGTTAATTAATAAAAAAAACTAATAAAAAGGTCCTATGATATGGGTTTATTTTACCCAAATTCATTTACATTTTCTGGATTTCATTAAATTTTTTTCTGGATTTTATTTTAATAATTTAAATTTTAATATTTAAAAATTATTTAAGAATTTATTCAATTTTTTCTGGATTCAGTTTTAATAATTTTATAGAAATTGTAGTAATTGAGAAACATGTCTAATCGATTAAATTAATAAAACTTTAACAATTTAATACTTATGTAAACATATAATATATATTAAATATATAATATATATATATTTTCTATTCATCAAAGAATCCTAAAAAATAAACTGCATCACGGTTTATTTTATATATATATATATATATATATATATATATTATTATTATTTTTTTTTTTTTACAATAATAGAGCCCAACAAATACAATAACATGGCCTAAAAAATAAAAATAAAAAATCTGTATTGTTGATTTAATAAAAAAAAAAAAAGTAAAAATTAATTTTTTTTTAAAAGGTCCACTTGAAATGTTTTATTTTATTTTATTTCATTTTTAATTCTGTTGTGCTGTTTGATTTAAAAAAAAATGTATTATCAAAAACAGTGATAATCAGTTGATAGCATATAACTATTTAATTAATCTTTTAATGCAAACAAACCGATGCACAACAGAGGTTTACTGTTAAAATTAGAAAGCAACTGTATGATATTCCTTATAAAAATGAAATTTTAGTAATTATTATTATTACTAAGAGAAGAGAAGTAGATTCTACAGTAGGAATATATTTCTGTCATAATTTCTTCCAGTTAAACTGAACTTTTATTTTGGCGGGTTTGATGTATTATTTGACTGGATTCTGTGTTTTGCTGGAATCACAGGGCTCTGTTCGTGTGTGTTTTCTCCCAGAAAGAGAAGAAGAGCAGCGGTCTCCTCAAGCTTCTCTCCGGAGCCGCAGCCAAGAAGAAGTCCCGCTCTCCGCCGTCCGTGTCTCCGACACACGAGTCGTCCGGTCACGGCCGCGCCGGATCCTGCCCCATCGAGAGTGAGATGCAGGGGGCGATGGGAATGGAGCCGCTGCACAGAAAGTCCGGATCGCTGGACCTCAACTTCTCGGTGTCTCCGCCGGTGCGACAGCCCTGCTCCTCCTCACCGCTCGCCGTCCGGCCCGAGCCCAAGCCCCTGTCCCGAGAGAGGTGAGTCCAGCTGACCACATCCATCCAAACACACCAGTTTAAAGGCTCATGAAACCCTAAAACACATTTCTTGAGATGTTAAAATGCCCCTATTATGTGTTATGAAAGGTTCATATTTTGGTTTTGGGAGTCCCCAACAACAGGTTAACATGCACGCAAGGTCAAAAAACACTTTCATTGTCTTATAATTAGTTGTTAACTTAATTAATTAGTTAGTTATGAAAAAATAATGCGATTAAAATATTTTAATGCAGTTAACGCACTGGCCCCGCCCCCAGACCTGTCATCATACATTTTATACAGTTGACTGATGACAAATATGATGCAGGGCAACAACTCCATTAATGCATTTATGCCCTAAAATTCAAGATATTGGGGCAAAAAATGCCCCTGTATGAGTTTTTGTCTCATATTTATATCATATGATAAGCAATATCACACCAGCAGCGAGAGCAATATCACATGAGTGCTGTTTTTGCAATGTGTTTTTAAACAACAGTTCAGTAAATGTTAATATTGTGTTATATTTTAAACACAATATTGTGTTTTTGTTCAGTTTTGCCTACAAAAATATTACCTATAAAGTCACAGCAGAATTGCTGTGCGTCTGTGAGTGAGTGTGTGTATTGTTTCTGAATGAATCCGCGTTTTGAACGAATCGTGTGAACCGATGATTCAGTAGCCCATTCATAGTGAGCCATTTACTTCATTCCTGAATGAATCGACTCATAAAGACATTTACCGCCACCTGCTGGTAGTTTTAGTTTCTTCTTTAGAGGATCATTTAATTTATTTAAAAATAAATAAATTTAAAAAAAACATTAAAGTATGAGGGCATTTTAGTGCCACGTTAAAAAAAAAAAATCTAAGATTATGAAATTAAAGTTGTAATGTTTCAAGAATAAAGTCGAAATTATGAGAATAAAGTCGAAATGTTTTGAGAATAAAGTTGAAATATAATGAGAATAAAGTCAAAATACTATGAGAATAAAGTTGAAATATTACGAGTATAAAGTCAAAATGATTCACGAATAAAAAGTTATAATATTTCTTCTAGCCTTTTGCGCATGTAAATGGTCCGGATTGGGAGCACCGGGAGATAAACCAAAGTCTCAAAATCTGTCAGTTTTATAGAGAAATACAAACAATATGTATATTACAATAATGTGTTTTTTCACGCTCTTTAATGTGTAGTGAGAGATCGCTGTATTCTGTTTGAGTGGCACGTGTGTCAATCATATTTTCCATTACAATAATGAGACATTATTTGAAATTGAAAAGTCTTTTAATATTCATACTCTACTGGTCAAAAAGTTTGGAATAATTTGGAATATTTTTATTTTTTTTTAAATAAAAGAAGTTTCTTCTGCTCACCAAGGCTGCATTTATTTGATGTGATGTGAATATCAATTAAACTGTAATTGATTGCTGAGTCAGCATCTCCTGATCTCGGCTGTAAAAATAAAATCACAACTTACAATATTCATCCAATTCAAGATCTAAATGCACATTTGAATGCATGAATTTAAAGGGTAATGAAACCCTAAAACACATTAATTTAAGATATGTACAGGCTGCACATCAGTGAAAACACTAAAAGCACTCATAATGTCTGTTATTAAGGGAAAAGTGGTTATTTTTTCATGTTTTGGAGCAATTTTGTTCTTCCGGTTCATATGCATTAATTTGCAGTGGTGATTGGCTGCCGTGGCTGGAGAGTACGCTTCCACATCATCAGTTTTCTGAGCTTTTCTCAGTATTATTCATGAGAATGAACTCTTATGATCCAATCACTGCACTGTATTATGCATGAGGTTGTATTACTGCAGAGAATTCAAATCTAAATGCACATTTGAATCCATGAATTTAACATGTTGTAGCAAGCACTGAACAAATGACAAAAATGCCAGTTAAATCTTTTGATTTTTGCAATTTTATGCATTTTATTTTAAACACAGTAAATGCACTTTAAGCACTTGCGCCCTCTTGTGGACTGTTTGATGTGTTTACTAGTATTGAAATATATAATTTAACTCATAACTCATATTTTATAATTAAATTTTTGAAAATATTTCATATTTATACACTACCAGTCAAAAGTTCGGCATAATTTGGAATTTTTTTTAATGAAAGATATTTCTTCTGCTCAGCCAGGCTGCATTTATTTGATAAAAAATACAGGGAAAAAAACCCTTAAATATTATTAGAATGTAAAACAGCTGTTTTCTATGTGAATATCTGTTAAACTGTAATTTATTTCTGTGATGCGCAGCTGTATTTTCAGCATCATTACTCCAGTCTTCAGTGTCACATGATCCTTCAGAAATCATTCTAATATACTGATTTGCTGCTCAAGAAACATTTCTGATTATTATCAATGTTGAAAACAGTTGTGCTGCACAATATTTTTGTGGAAACTGTGATGCATTTTATTTTTCAGTATTCACAGATGAACAGAAAGTTCAAAAGATCAGCATTTATTTGAAATAGAAATCTTTTATCACATTAGAAATGCCTTTATTTTTTAACTGTACTTACCCCAAATTAGTGGATTACTATTTCCACAAAGAAGCAGTAAATCAGCATATTAGAATGATTTCTGAAGGATCATGTGACACTGAAGACTGGAGTAATGATGCTGAAAATTCAGCTTTGATCACAGAAATAAATTACAGTTTAACAGATATTCACACAGAAAACAGCTGATTGAAAATGAAATAATATTTCACAATTTTTACAGTATTTTTAATCAAATTAATGCAACCTCAGAGATCAGAAGAGACTTCTTTCTGGTTTTTTTTGTTAGTTTTTTTTTTTGGTTTGAAAGCTAGATTAATGCATCTCGTTCAGTCCTGTGTGAATGTTTCTCCTGTTATTAATCGTGTTGAGCGCAGTTTTCTGTCTCTCTTTCCATCAGGTACCGTGTGGTCGTGCCGTACCCGCCGCAGAGCGAAGCAGAGATCGAGCTGAAGGAGGGAGACATCGTGTTTGTGCACAAGAAACGAGAAGACGGCTGGTACAAAGGCACTCTTCAGCGCACCGGCCGGACAGGCCTGTTCCCCAGCAGCTTCGTGGAGAGCTTCTAGAAGATCAGAACCAGCCAACAAGCTCCTGATGAAGACGAGCACAAACGAGCATCTCTACTGCCATCATTCACGAGACAGATCAGTCTTCATCTCCATCAGATCCTGACAGAAGCTCAGAGACGCTGGGAAATGATTCCTGCAGCTGCTGCTTCAAACCGCTTCATCCTCACCTTCCCGTGCGAGATCTCACCTTTATTTCCTTCGCTACTTTAATCAGCAGATCTGAATGATGACGACACAACGAGGATGTTATTTATAGCTTATGATAAGATGTGAATGTAGGGAGTGATGAATCTCACAGAACCTGGAAACCAAGAGTGGCATATTTCACACCAAAATCAAGAGAAAAAAAAAGAATTCAAATATAAAATAACATACTTAACTCTATTTTGCATAAAGCAATTAAAGCCTATTTTTAGGACCATTAAGTTTTTTTTTTTTATTATTATTTTCCCACTAGATTCTCATTACTGTAGTGCAAAAAAACCATGATATATTATTTAAATGGTAAAATATTAATACAGCATGTTAGTATTAGTATAGTAGTGCCTTTATGCTCATTCAAATAAAAAAATATGCATTACAGGAAACACACTAATGAGAGTTTTGGGTTAAATGTGTGTAGTTGTGAAAATAATGTCATTATGGTGAGAATTTTATGTATGTGTATATATATATATATATATATATATATATAGTTAAAAATATATCAAATATAAAATTAATATTAATATTAATTTGATGTATTATTTTAATATTTTAATATAAAATATAAAAAATCATATATATATATATATATATATGTATGTATATGTGTATATATATATATATATATATATATATATATATATATATATATATATATATATATGTATATGTATGTATAAAAATGCTCACCAAGGCTTCATTTAAAAAAAAAAAAATTACAATCACAAAAATACAGTAAAAACAGTAATATTTGTGAAATCTGATTTCTGAAGGATTATGTGACACTGGAGTAATGATGCTGAAAATTCAGCTTTGATCACCGCAATCAATTACATTTTAAAATATTTTAAAATAAGAAAAGTATTTTATAGCTACATTTTTAAATTGTAATAATTCACAATATTACCATTTTTACAGTATTCTTGATCAAAGAAATGCAGCCTTTGTGAGCAGAAGAAACTATTAAAAAATATTAACTATTCCAAACGTTTGACCAGTAGTATATTTAATTTTTCTTTCTTTTAATTTTGGACTGAAATATGACCCGGATATGTTTTGATGAGATTCACTCACACTGCCTGCGGTTTATAATGAAAGTTTATTTACAGTGATGGTACAGTGAAACTCTTTGTGAAAGCACAAACTCTTTTTATTTTATTGGTTTTCTACGCTGGTTCTGTCTTTCCTAGAGAATCATGGGATGTGCATGCTGGTTTACTGACTCTATTTGTCTCTTGTTTACCGAGTGTCGCTGTGGAGGTTTGATCTTTGTATCTGCTGGTGTTGAGCTCCACAGACACTCCAGTCTTATGAACTATTTTCACTTTGATTCATGAATTTTCCATGTGCTCAGTGTGCCGTGGGCCAGAAACAGTCTTTACACGAGTACACAAACACGCTCAGACTCTGTCGAACAGATTTAGTGTGATCTTATAGCTATAAACATCAAACAGTTTAATGATAACTCACTCAGAACTGTTGCTCTTTTATGATCTGAAAGAGAAAACTGACCGTAGAAGACATTTCACACCAGGGTTACTAACTATATCTAAAATATTAAAAACATTTTTGTTAAATTGGGCATGAGTGAAATGGCTTCTCAAACAAGAAAAAAAATGTAGGGCAGGGTTTCATTTGGTCTATTAGGAATTGATTGGATCATTGTCGAATTAAAAAAAAAAAATTATAAATAATTTATAATAAACACTGCAATACTCCAAAAAAAAAAAAAAAAAAAGAATTATCGATTTTGATTTCATCGTGACTTTAATTGAAATAAAGCTAAAATAAAGTAAAATATAAATATAAATATTAGAAATGTTGCATTGGCAGTTAACTGAAATACAAAAGTTGAAGCACAAAAATTACTAACTGAAAATAAAAACTAAAACTGAAAAAAAACAAAAACAAATAGTATTATTAAAAAAAAACTATTTAAAAAAAATATAAAAATAACAAATGCAAATAATTACAAATTAAAATGAAAAGTGAAATATAAAAAAAATAAAAGCTAATTCAAAACATAAATAATAGTAAAAAAAATTATTGGTAAAATTATTAGTAAATAACAGTAAAATTATTAGTAAAAAGTAATATCCCTGGTGTAACTGAAATGCATTCTAAAATTTTTCAAAGTTAATACGAGCATTTGCTTCTGTACTTGTGTAGAGTTTGTTTCAGGCTTTAAGAGAGTTTGAGCATCATGTGTCTGAACGTTCATAATGAAGACGGATCTCCGTCAGCCGCTGCTCTACATTAGAGGAGTTCAGATGAAGCAGCACATCTTTATTTCTATAGACGAACGAATGAACGGCACGCGACGCTCAGGACAGATTCAGAAACCTACCAGCATCACAGCGGCGTCTGAAGCACAAACTCACGTTTACACAGAGCAGACCACACGTTTCATTCCATCAAAGTAAGCTCAGTTATATGATAGGAGCTGCTCTTTCGTGTGGTTGTTGTTCAGCCAACAAAACATTACAATGCCATTTTGAAAGAAATTCTACAGAAAACAGGGAGTGATGAAGATGTAAAGACCTGGGCCCATATTCACAAAATATCTTTAGCCTAAAAGTAGGTCATAACTCGCTGATTTAGGAGAAATCTTAAAAATAATGGGCGTCAGTCCTAAATTTTTGCTCTAAGAGTATTTCATAAAGCGTTTTAGTGCTAAAGCTAGCTCCTAAATCTGTGAAACGTTAGGAGTAGTGAAGAGGACTCTTAAGTCACAACTATCCTAAAATAACTGTTTCCGGCAATCTGCCTCAGAACGCAAACATTTTAGAAACATGCTGCATTTATTTACCCATCCATCTTTTTTTTTTTTTTTTTTTTTTTTTGATTTTGGAGGTTATCCCAACTCCAAACTTTCCTTTGATTATAGCCTTGTTTTCATTAACAAGTTTGGCAAGAAGTAACCGCTGTTCTTGCGTCTAGTTTGGTTTTCTCTTACGTTTGCATGTCTTACTATCAGCCGTGATTATTCCACTCTGTTAATTAAAAGGCTGTTTATATGAATATTCACTAATTGTTTAGGAGAAGCACACATGTAAGAGGCTGACAGTTATATGAATATATACTTGTTTGAATAGTGACACTTAGCCTGCATTTTAAAATCTTTATTTGAATATGGCAACATAATATTGTGCTCTACAATATTTATATGAATAAATCTCTGACAGAGACTATCAGCCAATCACTGTGTGCATAGTTAATAAGCATGCTGACATCATCCATGGCAATGAGGTAAACCCCGCCCCCTTACTCTGAGCGTAAGACTTCTCTCTATTCCTTAATAAAAGTTTGTCTCAGCAGCTTTGTGAACAGGTTTTAAGAGAAAACTCTTAGCTAAAAACTTTTACTGCTATTTAGGAGAACTCTTAGTGTTGAGATAAAATGTTTTGTGAATACGGGCCCTGATGTTAAGACGGCTTCTTTTACAACTACTTCAGATTTTCAGAAGTTTTCTCTGCAACATCAAAATTTGTCTCGATTAAGTTTTTAAAAGTTTGTAATAAATCGTTTTAAGTGAAAATGGAGTCTAATTAAATATGCCATCTCTCCTGACGCAGGTCCGCTGGCGTGTTCTTGCGTGTAAAATCAGTCCAGAGACGTCCAGCTTACGGGCCGCTCACACAGGGCGTGTTCTGGTTCTGTTTGCACGGTTTTTAATTGTTAGTTTATGTGCAAATGCTGCAGATTGACGCTGTTGCATTGCATTTTGCCGTAAGACACCATATCACAAATATAAATGTTCAAACGTGCAGCTGTTTTTAACACATAGATGCGTCCTGTGTAAAACTACGAAAGCCTGCTTCCGCCACTGAATAAAAAATAAAAAGGTAATTGTGACTTTTTATCTCAAAAATATGACTTTTTTCTCGTAATTGTGAATATACATCTCGCAATTCTGACTTTTTCTCGCACTTATGTGTTTACATCTTGCAGTTCTGACTTTTTCTTTTATGTGTTTACATCTCGCAATTCGGGCTTTTTTTCTTGCAGTTCTTACTTCTGACTATATAACTCGTGATTGTGAGTTTACATCTCGCAATTCTGAGTTGACAAACTTGACATATTGCAATTCTGACATTTTACTCCCAATTGCAAGTTTATATCACAATTATGATCCCCCCCTCCTCCTCCTCCCTGCAATTCTGACTTTTTTCTCACAATTCTGACATTTTTCTTGCAATTGCAAGTTTACATCTCACAATTCTGGCTTTTTTTCTAACAGTTCTTACTTTTTTTCTCACACTTCTGACTTTTTTTCTCACAATTCTTACTTTATTCTCACACTTCTGACTTTTTTTCCCTCACAATTCTGACTTTTTTTCTCGCAATTCAGATATTTTTCTCGCAAATGTGAGTTCAGATCTCGCTATTCTGATTTCTTTTCCTTCCCTGACTTTTTTCTCGCAATTCAGATTTTTTTTCCCTTGCAATTCTGACTTTATTACTCACAATTGTGAGTTTACATCTTGCAATTGCGAGAAAAAAGTCAGAATTGTGAAATAAAAAGTTGCAATTACCTTTTTTATTTTTTATTCAGTGGCAGAAACAGGCTTCCATAGTAAACGGCCCATTCCACTGCAGGCTTGAACTCAGACTGAAGCACAAAAGAAGCGTCTGAAGGTCAGAGAGACGCATTTCTGGATCCGTGGAGGTTACAGATGATGAAATTGAGTTAAGAGCACATGGATTGTTTCCACATTAAGTCAATGTTTTTGGACGCTGGTTCTTCATAAGCACAAGATGATTCATCCAAACGTTCCCACCAGTGACTCCTGGCGTCGTTTCTATTTCTTTGGATGGATTCCTACAGTCGTTTTAATCTCATGGTCTGTATGTCGTGCTCTTTTATCAAATCATTATGGATTTGATCATGGTGCCGTTTTTTCTCACTTGGAGTTTCGGCACAAGTGCCATTTTGCTCGCCAAAAGACAAGCACACGTTGGTCTCCATGTTGGAGATGAGATGATGGACGGTCACGAGTTCCTGCTTCTGAATAGAGGAATAATTCACCTTCAGATGATCATTCTGTCGTTATTTACTCTCGTCATGATGTTATTTTTACAGGCGAACACAAAAAGGAGAATTCCTGAAGTGCAAATCTTGTTTTTGTGTTAAAAATATCATCATAAATAATGGCAGAATGTTTCATGTGAATGTTTCCTTTAGAGCGTGTTTCAGAATGAACTGAACGTACGCTGGACTTTCACACAACTGCATTGAATGAAGAAGCTCTAAATGATGACATATTTATATGCTATTGGTGCTAGAGTGGAGATGTTGGGGAATATTTCCTCAAGCACTTGTTCTCTGGTATTTGACATTGTTTTCATTTACACATTGTCTTATATTGAATATGATGATAATGTGGTTTGTTTTGTTTGTTTGTTCATTTTAGCAATAAATGCCTTTGATTCAAAACCACGATTCGTGGAGTTATTCATATACAGTGTTGGGGGTAATGCATAACAAGTTACGTAATCAGATTATTTTTCCAATTAACTAGTAAAGTACTGTACAGATTTGAATTGATATTTTCTTTAGCCTGATGCTTATTCGTTTCACTTGGTGTAAAAGGCCTTTTACAGTCACCAAAAATAGAACTTTTTTAGAACTAGAACTTTTTTAAATTACAAACAAACAAGCAAGCCCACCGCAGATTTAAAATGTAATGCAAAAGTAACGTAATGCATTACTTTCCATAAAAAGTAACACAATACACAATATTGTAATGCACTACTTTTAAAAGTAACTTTCCCCAACACTGTTCACATAGATAAACACATACATGATATCATTGTGATTTTAAGTGATTCTCGTGGCAATCTGCTGTATTTGATGAGTTGTGCGCTGTTTGTCTCATGCACATTAAATGAATCCCGCAGAACAATTATTTATCCAGCCACAGCGTAATAAGATTCAATTCCACTCATTGTAACCACTAATTGGATTGGACTAATTACTAATTGTGATGACTAGTGCTGTTTAACACAGAGGTCAGTCTGCAAAGAAGCAAAGTCGTGACGTATTGTCAAGTACGGTGACCCATACTCGAAATTGGTGCTCTGCATTTAACCCATCCAAGTGCGCACACACAGCAGTGAATAGTGAACAAACGCACACACACACACCGTGAACACACACCCGGAGCAGTGGGCAGCCATTGCTCCAGCGCCCGGGGAGCAATTGGGGGTTCGGTGCCTTGCTCAAGGGCACCTCAGTCATGGTATCGAAGGCAGAGAGAGTGCTGTTCATTCACAATCCCCACCTTCAATTCCTGCCGGTGCGAGAATCGAACCAGCAACCTTCAGGTTACAAGCCCAACTCTCTAACCATTAGGCCATGACGTTTCATCGAAAACAATGAATAATTATCATGACGTTTGGTTCCGTTAAAGGTTCTCGAGTGTCTGCATTCATCTGGTGATGTGTAGTAAAATGCAGCAGCGCTACTGAATCTACAGTTTGCGATTTGCATTGCATTCAAGATACACATTTTATCAGTTTTATGCATTGCCTGGGAATCAAACCCATGCTCTTGACTTTGTTTGAGCTGCAGGAATCCACAGCATCACAGTAAATGAAATGATGTTTTATCTGAGTCGTGCGTTTGGCCTGGAACTGTATGTGATGAAAGACTGCGACGCAAAATAATGAAAAAATGATAAACAGACAACACAGATTTATATTGTCATCCTCTCTCGCCGCACGCAACAACAGATACACAACACATATAAAAGGATAAAAGCTATAGTATATAGCAGTATAAAATGATTTTTCAAAGTTGTAAATAAAGATTATTGGAGTTTGTTTTACAAGAAAAACTATTTCAGTTTATCTACTTCAAAAAATGTCATATTGTTTCATGTGCTGTTTTTTTGCAATTATTTGTGAAATTTACTGATTTCTATATGAACATTTTTCAAAGTAAAGATTTTTTTTAGTGCATGACAGTCTGATTCACAAACAATTGACTCTCATGATTCCTTTTAATGAATCAAAGAATGATGAACTGAACTGTTTATTGTAGTGAGACTGGGATGTTAAGCAGACTGGGATTCAGAACCAGAATCATTCTGATTCACATCCCTAAATGACAGTCAACACTTTTATTTAAACATTCAATTTAAAGGAATAGTTCACCCAAAATGAAAAGTTGCTGAAAATGTTCTCACCCTCAGATCATCTGAGATTAGGATGAGTGTGTTTCTTCATCAGATTTGGAAAAATGTGTCTCTGCATCAGTGTCTCAGCAATGGATGCTCTGCAGTGAATGGGTGCCGTAAGAATGAGAGTCCAAACAGCTGATAAAAACATCACAATAATAACTCTTCCTCCAGTGAAAAAGTGCATCTGCTGTTGTCTCTCACATCAAAATCCAGCCACATATTTGTTTAGAGCTGTTTTGTCTTGTAAACGCTGCTTGATCTGTGCAGATTTCTCTCCTGATTCAGACCAGAACACTTTTTCACTGGAGGAAGAGTTATTATGGATTATGAACTCTATGGTATTTTAGTTAAAAACGTCTTAATGATGGATTTGTTTCAGCTTTTGTCTTCTCCAGATGTTAACTGATGGACTGGAGGGGTGTGGATTATTGAGATGTTTTTATCAGCTCTCATTCTGACGGCACCCATTCACTGCAGAGCATCCATTGCTGAGACAGTGATGCAGTGATACATTTCTACAAATTTTCTTGGCTTTGGCCTGAGGCTGAGTACATTTTCAGCATGCTCATTTCTGAGTGAACTTCTCTAAAGTCAATACTGGAGTCATTAGAAAGCATCTGTTTAATGAAGTGGTTCTGCTCATCTCTGTTCTTTGCTCTAGTACCGTATGAAGACATGAAGACATGAACATGTCCAATACAAGACTTTTGCTCTAATCAAATCGTGACCTGTCTGTTTCTTTCTCCGCTTCCTTCATCCTCAGCTATATCTCTCTTTTCCTGTTCTCCATGTTTTCCACATGCACAATCCTGGAAGTGTCACATCTCGTGTCTGAAAGGAGTGTGGTCTTGTAATTAGAAATTTAAAATCTTCCGCAGCAGACTGAAGTAACAATCCAATTTCCCCACTGAACTCCGAGAAGAGTCGCTCAAGACGGCCGTCAACGACTGACTATCTAAATGCAAATGCAGACGATTATTCCAAGAGCCCTAGCACCAAATGAGGTTATTCCGTTCACTATGCTTGAAATTGGCTTGTTTGAAATTCCCCTCAGGACACGGGAAGTGACCATAATCCTGGGAAATAATTCAGTGATAGTCCAGCAGCGATGGAAGGTATCTCATCCACATCAGTCTGAGTTTATGTCCTAACCTGCTGCGACAAGCAATGAGTGAAATCACATTGTGTTGGTCACTGGTTTGATCTGTACACACTGAATATTCATATAAGTATATTCATCATCAAATACAGACGAGCAGAGATTGATCGTGCAAGCTGCGAAATGCCAGGTTTTGATAAAGTTTCTCAAAGTTTCTCATCACAATGACACCGCCTGGAGAAACATCTCAGGAAAATACAAGGTATGTGTTTTTAGTTTTAAGAACTATTCAGACTTATTGAAATAAATTGGAGACCAATGGTCCATCCACACCAAGACTGAAACTAAATAGAATCCTGTTCAATGGTTGGCGCTTATTTAAAAAAAAAAAAATAATAATTAATCAATTAAAAAATGTAAAATTTAAATTTAAAATAAAAACACACCCCTTGTGCATGTCATTAGGGCAATATTTGTCTCATTCATTTTGCCTGTCTTAATGCAAAACTGTGTTTTTATTGGAATTTTAATGTTTAAAATGACTTCTATTTTTAAAACGATTTAATTTTATATTATTTTGAAATTTTTTAGCATTGCAATTTAGCGTTTAATATATGAATATAATATTTAATATCTGAATAACTAAAATACTTCATATTTATATTAAAAAAATGTCATTAATTTGTAATATACTTCAATTAATTCGAATCATTCTTGCTATATTTATAAAATATGTCCGTTAATATTTTATATCATATTATGTATAATAATATTACTGAAGCTGGAACATTTGTTAGTCACAGAGAATGCAAGAAATACAATTTGCAGAAAAATACAAGTTTATTTGGTTAAAACATCACCCAAAATAACACTGTTTAAATACATGTAACATGAGTATAAAATGTGGAAAATAAATGCAATAAGGTAAACATTTGTGGTAAACTAATATAGTATATTTCCGATTAATGTTTTTATCCCTCCACAATCATAAAAACACAAGTCTCCAGCAGAATAATCATACACTTATCAGTAAAAATAGTAGATTAACGTTCTCAAAAGAGCATATTCTGTGATAAACATCTGCATTGTGCTCATAAGAAATGATTTCCGTTTTTAGGCACTGAAGTGAAGGCGTGTGCTGTTCTTCAAAGCTGTCCGTGATACAGTACCGTAATGCTGGTGCGTCAGTGACTGGATGTAGATTTCTGCCTCGTCTTCACATGAATCCAGAGCTGAAGAACGACAAACATCAGCTGTGAGAAACACAAACACACATGCCAGAGATTCCAGAGACACAATCACCGTCACAGATTCACTTCACAACATGCATTTACTAATAATCTGTGATTTCTGTCTGTTTCATACCTAAATATTAAGTAGGATTCATTAAAATCTAGAGCTCATACTGATTAACTGTTTCTTATCTTGTTCAGTTGATACAGATCCTAATTTTAAAAATTCTTTTATCAAGATCTCTTATAAATATATCAATCCAAATTATTTAGTGTATTTTATTGTTTAAATTTTATTCAGCAGTTTATTATCACGTCTAAATGTGTCATATTTATGTATTTACAAATATTGTGTTTTTTGTCAGTTTTCTATAATGAACGTCCATTTCAAGTAGGATTCATCAAAATCTGATCTGGATTTTTACAGATGGCACGATTAGCAATTTCTTGTCAGCTTGTTCAATTTGTTCATCCTAAATTAAAAAAAAAAAATAATACTTATCAAGCGCTCCAATAAACATGACAAAAGTACTGTTTGTAAGTTGGTTAACTGATAAGCAAATAAAAAGGACAAAAAAATATTAGTTTTAAAATAAGTAGACCTATATTTTAAAAAAGCAGTCTTACACAAAAATTATGCATTTTAAGATTATGAGGCTTATGAGGATAAAGCTTAATGACAAATTGATAATCACAACTGAGGAAATTAACATTTATTAATATTATTATTAAAGTTTATTTATTATTATTGTTGTTATTTATACCTTTATTGTTTATATTTTACCAGTTTATCATATTTTTAAATTTCATTTATAATAAATTACATTTAATATTTAATTACATTTTATTTATTAAATATTGCATTTTTATTTATAATAAATATTATAATATTTAATTTTTATTTACAATAAATCACACTCTCTTCCATTTCATTTTGTAGGAAGTTGGTAATATAAGTTTCTTTTACATTTTACCAAGTAAATACTAAGTAGGATTTATCAACATCTAGAGATGATAGCAATTAACTATTTTAATTAACTCGATCTTATCAAGAGCTCTAATAAACAAGACATTGGTTGGTTGATTGATAAGCAAATAAAAAAAGACATTAAAATATTACTTTTAAAATTCGTAGGCCTATATTTATATATTATTATTTATAATTTAATTGTTTATATTTTACTCACCAGTTTATTATCCTCTCTAAATATGTAATATTTAATTTGCATTCATTATGAATTAAATTCCCTGCTTTTTGATTTTGTTAGACACTGGTAATGTAAGTTCTGTGATGCTGTGTTTGGGAAGAGCTGCTTGCACTCACTTCTTGCGGTCTTTGTCCTTCTTGTTGTTGGTGCTGGCGTTGAAGGACTGCGCCTGCAGGAGCTCGGTGGCAGCTTTGCGTTTGCTGAAGACGCTCATCTCCTCCTCCAGACTCCTGCGCTTCTCCTCCAGCTTGCTCTTCTCATCCGCATGCAGTCGCTTCAGCTGCTCGAACTTCCCCTGCAGCTAAACCACACACACATAACACACACACACACACACACGGCTGGTTAGTAGAATTTACTGTATACAGAAATGCAAACAGATAGGAAAAGGTGAGAACATTGCATGGATCAGGGGCATGCTCCACACAAAGATATTTGCTTTAATGCTCATTTGTAGTTACTTTAAGGTATTTTTTTATATATATATTTTTTTTTATTACCTTATATGTCCAAAACCGTGATTTTTCACCAAAAAGTAAAATAAGATTTAATACATTTGCTATGCAAGCTATTTAAGGCAATACTGGCTGATTAGATGGCAATGCTGACCTAAAATGCAAAATGTTTGCCCTCTCTCTCTCTTCACCGTTCCCACATCTCAGACCTCAAATACATCAAATATTACCCTTTTTAGACATTGCTTTTGAAGTAAAGAGTAAAGAAAATACTATACAAAACTTACTGAAACAACCAAAAAATAAAAACACTCTCATTGCATCTAAGCAAATCTCGTGGGTTAAGACCTATTTTGATCTCAAAAAAGTGAGTTGTGACTGAAAGGTGAGGAGTTTGCGTCTATGTGTATAACACGGAATGTCAAAGAATTTGAAAAATTGTGGAGGATGAATAAATCAAAGGTAGATCAGTAGGCTACGTTTAAATCAAATTTCAATATGGACTAAAGTCACAGCAACCCGTCAAAATTAAAGTTTGATTTAACTTGAAGAAATTACGACAGAAATAAATTACTATTTTACAGCAGGCCTAGAATGTACGTCTTAATGTAATACTACTATTATTAATAATAAATTGATTACAACTTTTTTGTCTTAGAATTAACCTTTTAAATTAAACTTAAACCATAAACCTTTAATTAAAGCTTTATTTTCTAAAGAATAATCACACATTGTTCCCCTTTCAGTCGGTCACTCAGAGTCACGTCGGATGACCGACGAAATTGGGATCTCGCCAGAGAGACCAATCCACTTCGAGTGTAACTAAACAAGCCAATGGACATTGGCATGCGATTATTGCATCCAGCTGCCGCTGATCACAGCGTGAGTATAAGAGGCAGCTGATGCACCGCATCAATTCATCCTTTCGCTTCGGAGCCGAGCGGTAGTGGTTGAAGCTACTGCTCTCCCTTCCAAGAGAGTGTTCTGCGAGACGAGTGCGGGCGTTACGGCGCGGCAGCGGTGGTCACGGTGTCCGGGAGAGAAAGATCGTCTTCCTGCTGACAGCCACACTAGGAGTGTGCGGTGGCCAGCTCCCCTGCGTGCTTCAGCACTAAAAGAGCATTTCTCTGAAAGAGTAACACGGGTGATCGCGTCTTTTTAAAGATGTCTTATCACCCGTGTGTTTCTGGGTGTGGTCGTATCCTGGCGCCTCAGGACGGTCACGATCGCTGCCTCACGTGTCTGGGCATTCAGCACGCTGAGGAGGCTTTCGTGGATGGTTCATGTTCTTCTTGCGGGGACATGACCATCTCAGAGTTGCGTAATAGACTCCACTATGTCAAACATGGCAGAGTCCCTCTGCCTCGGTCCGGCGTGCGCGCCGCTGGATCCGGTGGAGTCAGAGGTGATTTGAGGATTACGGTGAGGGCTTCCCCAAGTGGAGCTCCTTACCCCTCAAGCACTCTGCAGCCGGAGGAGCGCGCTGGGCCCTCTGCTGAACGGGATGTACCACGCATTTCCTTCGGTGCCCACTCTGACGACCAGATGTCGGTCACTGCATCGGAGGGCGGGCCCTCTCTCTCCGGGGATGACGACCCGGCTGCATTGCCCCCTTCGGGTGTGGTAGCGTTGTCCGAGCCAGACCCAGAGATGACGGTTATGCTTTCCCGAGCCACCGAGAATGTAGGGCTCGTGTGGAATCCTCCACCGCATCCCGATCCTTCGAGGCTGGACGAGTGGTTTCTCGTGGGGGTCGCGCTGGCTCTCAGCGCCCCCCTCCGGTGGTGCCATTCTTTCTGGAAGTGCATGAGGAGCTTACAAGATCGTGGAAGGCACCTTTCACTGCCCGAAACAAATCTTGTGGCTCCTCCGCTCTCACCACCCTCGATGGTGGGGCCGCTTTGGGGTATACGGGCATCCCCTCGGTGGAGCGGTCTGTGGCCATGCAACTGTGTCCAACAGCCGCTATCACTCTGCGGGGTGACCCGTGTCTCCCCTCACGGGCCTGTAAGTATTCGTCAGGTTTAACTGGCAGTGCTTATAGAGCCTGTGGGGAGGCGGCTTCTGCCCTCCACGCCATGGCGTTACTGCAGGTCCACCAGGCCAACGCCCTGAAAGACCTGCACGAGGGTGGTCACGACCTGGCGGTTTTACATGAGCTGCGTGCTGCGACGGACCTTGCGCTTCGAGCGACGAAGGTGACCACACAGTCTCTGTGTCGTGCGATGTCCACGCTAGTGGTCCAGGAGCGCCATCTCTGGCTGTGTCTGGCTGACATGGAGCAGGAGAAGGTACAGTTCCTGAATGCTCCCGTGCCGCAGACCGGTGTTTTCGGTGACGCTGTCGAGAGCTTTGCCCAGCAGTTCTCGGCAGCACAGAAGCAGACTGAGGCAAACACATCATGCGCTGGAGGAAACCTGCTGCTTCCACTCCAGCCGCAGCCCCTCAGCCTGCTCGTCGTCGTGGGCGCCCCCCTGCGGCTGCCCCCGCTCCCGCGCAGCCGCAGCAGCCTTCCACCAGGCAGCGTCGTGGAGCCAGTTGCAGGCAGGACGCCCAGCCCGTCCAGGCCCCCGCCAAACTTGGCGGCAAGTGCAAGAGGCCCTGGGATGGGCGACCCAGAGATGGAGGAGACTGCTCGTCAGGAGATGGTGACTGCACCACTCCCTCCTCCGGAGGAGGGCCGGGTGGAGAATCTTTTGTTTCATTTTGTTCCGCCGCTGGCCCAGCAGCCAGCGGTACCCAAAACATCAATAAAGAGCTGTCTCCTCAATCTCTGGGTCTCGAGAGGAGGAGAGTGGTGATCCGTGCATCACGGGATCGCTTCCCTCCTCCTCTCTCGCCAGCAGGCAGCGGGTGGTTGCCCAAGAGCACCCCTCCTGCCCATTCGTGGAACCAGGTAAGGGCGGTAGCACTCCAGTCCCCGCTTCAAGTCGTCACACGCTGGGCTGTCACAAGCCGGGTTCCTGTGTCTCCTCCCACATGAGGAGAAATCAGGTGAGTGTTACACTACACACCCAGACCCCACACCCGCCGTCACAGGCCCCGGGGCCGGTCCCTGTGTTCCACCTCGCTGCCCCACCGCGGGTACGTCGGTGGCCCTGTTGGTCCCGTTGGTACAGTCTCTAGGATCCGAGACGTTCTTACATGTTTTAATTTTAACTGTAAACCTCTGTTGTGCAGCACATTGTTTGCCAAAAAAAAAAAGAATGGGTTTGTTTAATTTTCATTTGATTAAAAGATAAATTAATGTTTTATGCCTTCATTTGATTACCAGGAAAATTAAAATACACAACACAGAATTTCTAAAAAAAAAAAAAAAAGAAAACTGAAAAAAAAAAAACAACAACAACAAATAATAATAATAATAATAATAATAATAACAATAATAATAGGGCCCTTTTATTGTTGACAAAAAAATTATTTGTTTTTATGAATTTGATTGATTAGACATGCTTTTGATTTGATTATTAAAACAATTAAGATTTAATTAAAAATGGTATCCAGAAAAATAAAAAAAACCACAGAATTTGGTAAAAATAAAATGGAATTTGAGAAAAAAATAAAACAGATTTCATGTGTTTGGATTATTAAAATTTTATTTAACCAATTAAAAGGGGTCCAGAGAAAAAAAAAACAACAACATCAAAAAAAACACAGAATCCATAAAAATTTAAATGTAAAAAAAAAATTAAAAATGGAACAAACACAATTTTGGAAATAAATCAAACGGATTTCATCTGAATGCACATGTGGGGCATGCTCCACACAGAATTTCTTTTAAAGATATTTGCTCATTTGTAGTTATTTTAGGGTATTTTTAAAAATATTTTTTATTACCTTATTATATGTCCAAAACAGATTTCTCGCAAAAAAAAAAAAAAATTATAATAATTTAACATCTTGTTGCAACATTTTACAAAAATCAAGATTGAATATATTTGGTCAAAATCCCATGTTATAAACGATGAAGAGCTATGCAGGCTATTAAAGACAATACTGGCTGATTAGACAGCGAAGGAGTCCAGAGAAATTAAAACATAAAAACTGGAATAAATCAGAGGTGTTTGATCTGAATGCGTGCTCTGTACCTCTCGCTCGGCGTCCTTCAGCTCGGCCTCTTTCTCTTTGACTCTCTGGACAAACGTCTGTCGCATCTCCTCCTCTCGTCTCTGCAGCTCGCCCAGAAACTCCTGCCGCTTCTCCTCGTACGTCTGCTGAAGACTGCCGCAATGATGAAGAACAGCGTGGTTAACAGCCCAACAAAACACCAGAGCATCACCTGATCTTCAGCCGCCTCATGATTCCATTTCAAATGCATCTCAGTTTTTGGTTGTTAATCTCTGGTGAGTTAAAATAGTCAGATAAAGCTGTAGTAAAATCAAAGAAACTGAATCAGCAGCTCTAATACCTTCGTGTTAAACATTAAATAATGTGTTAAATAATGTTCTTTGCAGTCCTTTCTGCAATGGGCACCACATAGAGAGTTTACGCTTCATTAAATGCCAGATACAGTTTATTGTGTAGCTAATATACCAATAATAACCAGGAAAAAAGACTTAATGTGGGACTTTTAATCATAAACAAGCCCAAAATTTTTATGAGGGAGATAAAACATGCATTTTTATTATTTATTTAGTTTTTATAATTTTTTATGCCAGTTTTAGTTATTTTGGTATATCAAGTTAAACCGAAAGAAAATGGAAAATGAGAAATGTATAATAAAATATATTTTTATATTTTATATTTTATTTAAATTAACATATTTTATTTCCAAGTAATGAAAATGTTTTTTTTTTTTAGTTTTCTGTAATAACCCTGCACAAAAGCGTCACGTTTTGACTTTAAATGAGCTGTGCTCACACTTATTAAAAGCATTTGAAGTTTAATAATCATATTACTGTTTTGACCATTAAAACTTTTGTTACACCATTTAAAATATTTAAGTCTTAACTTATAATACTAATAGGTTTTAATAATATTTTGAATTAGTTTTAATTTTATATTTTCAGTTTTTGTTTTAATTTAAATTTTTTTGCGTGCTTTTGTCACTTTTATTTAAGTCTTAATATATGTGACCCTGGAGTACAAAACCAGTCATAAGGGTCAATTTTGTGAAATTGAGATTTCTTCATAATCTGAAAGCTGAATAAATAATCTTTCCATTGATGTGTGGTTTGTTAGGAGAGGACAATATTTGGCTGAGATGCAACTATTTGAAAATCTGGAATCTGACAGAGCAAAAAAAATCTAAATATTGAGAAAATCTCCTTTAAAGTTGTTCAAATGAAGTTCTTAGCAATGCATATTACTAATCAAAAATTAAGTTTTGATATATTTATGGTAGGAAATTTACAAAATGTCTTCATGGAACATGATCTTAATATCCTAACGATTTTTGGCATAAAAGAAAAATGGATAATTTTGACCCATACAATGTATTGTTGGCTATTGCTACAAATATACCTGTGCTACTTATGGGCTCCAGGGTCAGATATGAGACTTTATGGCTTTAAATGTGGTCAGACTGCATTTAAACAGCCTGATGTTTTCTGAGGCCACTTGAGAATGATAAAACACTGTCCTTCAGTGAGAATGATCTGAAGCGTCTCTGGTCGGTCATTAGTAGGTCAAAAAAAAAACTTAGCTTCATGTACTGTGCTAGACTAACTGAGACTTGTCATGGCACTTGTATAATACTGGACTCTCGATGGTCTGATTGCTTCTATTGTTCTCATTTGTACGTCGCTTTGGATAAAAGCGTCTGCTAAATGATTAAATGTAAATGTAAATGTAGCGGAGATCCCAGAGTTTTGTCTGAGGAATGTCTCAGCGAGCGAGGTGAAGCGCACGGTTCTCCAGAGGGAAGCTCTGGTTCAGCAGCTCTCACCTGACGGGTTTGCACTCGGGGTCGGTGTCTCTGAAGCCCATCTCCTCCAGCTTGCAGCGCCTGTAAAGCTCGTAGTGTCGCGTGTGCGTCTGCTCGCGCAGATCCTCCATGTTCACGCAGATCAGCATCTCGCGCAGCTTCACGAAGTCGCAGTGGTTCTCGTTCTCCACTGAAACACAAACAAACACATCCCAGACCTCTTCAAGACCCAGTCAAGCAAACTTAACCCTTGTGTGACCTTTTGGACATTTTTGTCCTTTTCAGTCTTGTTTTTTTGATCATTTTGCCTGTGTTATTGCCAGCTGCATACATTTTGGCTAGGGCTGCAACAACTAATTGATAAAATTGATTATTATCGATAATGAAAATCATCGACAACGATTCTCATTATCGATTAGTCGGGTCTGCCCACAGTGCACATCCAACTTCAGCCGGTCGCGTCAGATTAACATTACAGCACTGAATAACGCATTTCTGTGGCCAAAATGGATCTAAAAACAGTGGAGGAAACAGAATGAGATGCTGCGGGAGAGTTACCTGATCCACGCTGCACAAAACATGAGAATTCTTTATTTAAGCTTTAAGTTAATGCATTAGCGTAATGTCTTGCCCTGTCAGGTGCTTTGACAGATGCGTGTGCTTCCTCAGCGCAAAAACTTTCAGTTTACGGTCATATCCTTATCTGTAAATGTCACAAATTCACGCCAGCATTTCCATTTTTGCATAAAGTTCCATCCTGACAGTCTGTGTTCAGTTTAAATCTTTACTGAATGAGCGCGAGCGCGGCAGACGCGTGAACACGCGTCAGAGAGAGATTAATATTCAGCGCAAAAACATTCATTGTGCTGAAATATCTGTTGTTGAACGTTAAATTAAGGCTTACAAGTCAACATGTAGTGCACGTATTTTATGAGAGTAGGAACTGTAAAGGGATAACTGCGTATAGTTGTCTGAATATAAATATCAGATGCTTCATAGCCGCCTTTTACAGGATAAAGAAATTGCAGTAAACGTGACTGTGATCAAAAAGTGAACATGTTCCTGCAGAACATTACTCTTACCTGTTTGTTAACACAGAGTTTGTGTTTTTATTTGTCTTTATTATCCTTATTATTATCTTAATCTTTGATGTAGAGATTTAAACTATAGGCCTATTTACAGTGCTTAACAAATTTATTAAAACTAATGTATTTAAGGTTTCTAACAAATAATGTAAGATTTGTGCCACTGCTGCTCTAAACTAACAGTATTGGTGTTTACTAAAATCATTTTTTAGCTATCTGTATTGGTTAGTCCTCCAATATGCGTAAGCTCTTTAGTAACAGTGGGCTATTTCTAATGCTATAATATAATTATTTCTGTTATCTATGAAAGAATGAAAGATCTATGAAAGATTTTTTCAGATACCCAATTACAGTCAAAAAGTAGCTAAACAATGCCAGCAAGAATGCATGCTGTTATGAAAGGCAGGAGACTATTTTTTTTATTATGTGAATAAATATTTAGCTGTTTCAGTTTGTTATTTGCCCAATAAATGACAATAACATTTTTAGATTTAAACAATTCTTTCACAGATTCCTAATATATTTGTGTTTTCTCTTTATTATGACAGGTGATCTAATAAATTGTTAAGCACTGTGTTTTCATAGCATTCAGTTGGCACATTTGTTTGAAGGACATTGGGCAGAATGCGGAAATGTTTTTGTCAATAAAATAAAAGAAGAAAAAGTAGCTTTTTTTTTATCCGATTAATCAAAAAAATAACCGGCCAACTAATCGATTATCAAAATAATCGTTAGTTGCAGCCCTAATTTTGGCACAGGTGTGTATTTTTATTGGGATTTTACTATTTCACTTCCATTTCCTTTAATAAATCTGTTTTGCACTAGGTACACAAAATAGTTCCTCTCAGGACCTTAAGGACAAAAATGTCTTCATTGAAACCCATTAAATCTGCTATTTTTAATCACAGTGCTATTTAACTGTAAAATGATGCAATTTTTGTTAATAGGCTTTCATTCTGTTGGCAAGGCTTTAAAATTATTATTTTTTTTACTATTTATTTACCAGATGCTGCCATTTTTTTCAGGTTTGGCCTATAAAAGCAAATACTCGCTTTATTCCTGTTTTCTGCTTCTGCATATTATAGAGCCAATTGGATAAATAATGCAGCTATAATTGTGTGGGTGTGTTGGTTTGGATGTCAGTGTGTGGTTTTATGTGTCATAAAAAAACATTGTGTGTGTGTAATATTTGAGAGAGAAACTCTACTGCAAATCACAAATCCAACCACTGTGTGCACCAGCGGAGCTTTGCTGGCATCTAATGGGGAAATTTAGTACTGCGCCCAAACAAAATCTTACTGAAAGCTCATTTTTTGAGATATCAACCTCAAATTTGGAACACAACTTTAGATTTATGGCTTTGATTTTCTAGCAGGTTTAGAGTTCAACGTGTTTCATAAAATATATATTTTATATAAAATATCGTTCATAAATCATTTTCATAAACTTAAACCTCTATAACTTTTTTTTTGGTTTCACTTTTTTAACTTTTTTTACTTCAAAAATAATCTGCCATGGGTCTTCTTTAAAATGAGACCAAACTTTGCTCCCAAGCTTCAAATTTTTATGACAGTTTTATTTTTGTCCACTATGGACCTATCTGTAGCTTTATTTAATTGACGCACAAGGGTTAAGGAATAAACCGAATGGAACACACACAATATGTCAATATGGTCTGTAAACGTAAATGTCTTTTACTAGTAATGCTAAAAGTTAACTAAAAAAAGTAAAAGTAACATAAAAAGTAACAAAAATAAACATAAGCTCAAAGTAAAAAAAAAAAAAAAAATTCAATAATCGTAAAATAAAAATAAATAAGCAAAAAGTAGGAAGTTTCAACAGATTTCAATTACTTCAATTACAAAAAAGTTAATAAAAATATCTTGAATATCTTTGCTCACAGACACTAAAATATGATATATACATACAGAGTACACACCAGAGTGTGTGAGCGGAGCGGAGCATCACGAGCACAATTCATGCCAACAGCCCGTAATATAACTGCATATTTAGCAAGAATTCACGTTAAACATATTTAGCTAGCTTGATAGAGAAGAATCACTCACATCAGAAAGAATGTGAAGGCTATGATGACGTGAGCGGGAAGTTATACTTCAAGGAATTTGTTTGTTCTGTATATATTAATGATGTATATATAAATACAAAGACATTCAGTATATATTTTGAAAATATTTACATGTATTTACATGTTTATTTTTATATTAGTGCTGTCAAACGATTAATCACGTCCAAAATAAAAGTTTTTTGTTTGCATAATGTGTGTACTGTGTATATTTATTATGTATATATAAATACACACACATACAGTATATATTTTGAATATATGTACATGTATATACATTTATATACACACACACATATATTATGTAAACAAAAACTTTTATTTTGGATGCGATTAATCGTTTGACAGCACACATTTATATTAATATAACTTATATTATATATAAATATATAAAAAAAACTTATTTCTGAAATATATACATGCATGCATATACATGCATATATATGCGTGTATTTATATATACATAATAAATATACACAGTACACACATATTATGCAAACAAAAACTTATTTTGGATGCAATTAATCGCGATTAATTTAAAAAAAAAAAACATTCTAAGTATTTTTGTAGTATTGCTATTTAATTGTAATTGTTAATCTATCTAATTTAAACGGTATTTGAAAAGAACTGCAGTTGGTCGCTTTACGTGTCACTTCCGGTCAAAGTGTGGAGTTCTGGGCCAGAATAATGGACTTTAATATAATGTAATATTAACTTTAATTTAATATCTACAACTTCTGTAAGGAGGAACAAAACTACTGATATCTGTACATTTCTGTGTCAGATAGAGGCTCACCCTGCACGACGCCCCAGGGATACTGCCTCGCCTTCACCATCTTGTTCCCGATGTTCACCTCCTCCGTACTGCCCACCACAGCGAACGGAAGATGACCCTGCAAGAGCCCACACAACATTCACAACCTTTAACCGATAACGATAACTAGACGATATTTTGCTGAGTGTGTTATTGTGGACAGCTGACTCCTGAAGTTTTTGATATTCTTCATATTCTGTGTGCTGGTCAGTTCACACTGATAGAAATTAATATTTTCCAATAAGTTTAAACTGATTTTTACCTTTTAATTGGCATTTTGTTAACTTTATAAAGCCATTTTTCTAAAAGTGTGTTGAGTCAAATTCTTACATTTAAAGTGAAAGTGAAAGTCGTGACGTATTGTCAAGTATGGTGACCCATACTCGAAATTGGTGCTCTGCATTTAACCCATCCACGTGCGCACACACACAGCAGTGAATAGTGAACAAACGCGCACACACACACAGCAGTGAATAGTGAACAAACGCACACACACACACCGTGAACACACACCCGGAGCAGTGGGCAGCCATTGCTCCAGCACCCGGGGAGCAGTGGGCAGCCATTGCTCCAGCACCTTCAATTCCTGCCGGTGCGAGAATCGAACCGGCAACCTTCAGGTTACAAGCCCAACTCCCTAACCATTAGGCCACGTCTTCCCCTGTGTCAGTGAATCAGTAAATTAGAATAATAAGACATCTGGGCTGTTACTGAGCAAATGAAATCAGTATTTGCAATGCAGAGGAAACACAGAAGCTGCATCTGAAGAGGTGTTTAGATGCATTTACACACTGTTTAATGCAGGACATGAATGCATTTAACCAGCAATTACAAATGCATAAATCATGTTTTTATATTAGTGCTGTCAAACGATTAATCGCGATTAATCGCATCCAAAATAAAATTGTTGTTTGCATAATATGTGTGTGTTCTGTGTATACTTATGTATATATAAATACACACACAGAGTATATATTTTGAAACTATTTACATGTCTATATTTATATTCTTATAATTTATATTATAATTAAATATGCTTAATATATAAACATAACCTATTTTTATGAAATATATACATGAATGTGCGTGTATTTATATATACATAATAAATATACACAGCACACATACATATATTATGTAAACAAAAACTTGGATGCGATTAATCGCGATTAATCGTTTGACAGCACTAATATATATTAAATATAAAACGTTGAATACTGATATTTGATATTATTTAAATAATAAAAAGACTTTAAATGTGAAATTAAAACCGTCAGTAGGTGGTAGTAAGTCACTGTTAATAAGTGAGTCATTGAACCGATTGAACGATTGAACCGAATCATTTAAACGGTTGATTCATTCAGGAACGAAACACCATCATGTTGCTCAGAGACGCAAAACAGAGCTGTGGCTGTGTTTGGAGTTATTTTCGTTGTCGAAATAGTGCAAAAAGAGTCAATAATAGTGTCTAAAACTTAATTAACTTCTTGTTTATTGAACTGTTGTAAAAAATAAATATTACTTTCTCAATTTTTGAAGAAAAAACGGCACTCTTTGTATGAAATTGATTAGCTATATGAAGTGGTATAAATATATACATTTTCTGCCCCCATGTCTTGAATTTATTAAAAACAAGATGGCGGCGCGTGCACACGCTGCGGCTTCTCTCTCTCCCGACAGAACGGTGTTTTCGTGTTTGTTATCTTGTAAATCGAAGTGTTTTTGTACGTCTTCGTCGCGTCTATCTGTCTTTAAACGCGCATACAGTCGTGAGTTTCTACTCGACGTCGGCAGAACCACATTTTTAGAGTTAAACCTCGCGCACGCCGAAGAGCTGCGGGACCTCGGTCTGCTCCGGAGGCCTACAACATCACAGACCCCCACTGCTGCATCTCGCCCAGAGCGGAGGCGCCACAAGCGGCGCGAGAGGAAGCAGAAGAGGGGTAAGCGCGGAGGTATCCGGGCTAGGCTAGCGGCTAACCCACACAAGCCAGCTATCCCCACCATCGTACTGGCTAACGTACGCTCTTTAGACAATAAACTGGACTACATCCGACTACTACGCTCAACTCAGAGGACTGTAAGAGACTGCTGTGTTTTTGTTTTCACGGAAACATGGCTCAACAACAGCGTTCCGGACTGCGCCATTCAGCTCGACCAGCTAACATGCTATCGAGCGGACAGAGCTCTCGTCGAGGGAGGTAAGACCCGCGGCGGCGGGCTTTGTGTTTACATTAATGACGCGTGGTGCCGCGACGCTGTTGTGGTCTGCAAACACTGCTCGCCCCTGGTGGAGTTTATGATTATTAAGTGCCGGCCATTCTATCTACCGAGGGAATATACAGCCATACTGCTCGTTACTGTATACATCCCTCCCAGCTCCAACAACAACATCAGGAGTGAGGCACTGAATAAATTGTACCAGCACATCAGTGAGCAGCAGACAGCCCACCCAGATGCTTTTCTCATCTCAGCTGGGGATTTCAACCACGCAGACTTAAAGAGTGTGTTCCCAAAAATACAACAGCACGTAGACTTTCCAACACGAGGAAACAACACTCTGGACTTTGTTTACACCACCCAGAGAGGAGCTTACAAGGCCCTTCCCCTCCCCCATCTTGGGACCTCAGACCACATCACTGTCATGCTAATGCCTGCATACAGACCGGTCGTTAAAGTCACCAAACCAGTTCACAAACAGATACAAGTGTGGCCGGATGGGTCGTCAGAGGCACTTCAAGACTGTTTTGACACCACTGACTGGAATATGTTTAAGCAGGCTGCCACATACAATAACACCACAGACCTCCAAGAGTACTCAGAGTCTGTCACTGCCTACATCACCAAGTGCATTGAGGATGTAACGGTCACAAAGACCATCACTGTCCGGGCCAACCAGAAGCCGTGGATGACAGGGGAGGTCTACAGACTCCTGAAGGCTCGGAACGCTGCTTTTAGAGCCGGAGATGAGGTGGGCCTGAGGACAGCTAGGGCCAATCTATCCCGCGGCATCAGAGAGGCTAAGAGACAGTACTCCAGGAGGGTAGCCCATCGCTTCAGCGACAGCGGGGACACTCGGAGCCTGTGGCAGGGGATTCAGACCATTACGGACTATAAGCCCCCACCGCGCACCTGTGACAGCACCATCCCCCTGCTGAACGAGCTGAACGCCTTCTTCGCTCGCTTTGAGGCACAAAACAGCACCACTGCAGAGAAGACCCCACCTCCTCCCGGCGACCAGGTGATGACGCTGTCCCCGGACAGCGTGAGGAGATCCCTCAGCAGGATCAATGCACGCAAAGCTCCGGGTCCTGACAACATTCCTGGTCGTGTACTGAGAGACTGTGCAGCGGAACTCACTGATGTCTTCACAGACATTTTCAACATCTCGCTGAGTCAGGCTGTTGTCCCCACATGCTTCAAGGCTACCACCATTATTCCAGTCCCGAAGAAGCCATCTCCATCCTGCTTCAATGACTACCGTCCAGTCGCACTTACTCCGATCCTCATGAAGTGCTTTGAACGGCTAGTCATGCATCATATCAAGTCTGCCCTCCCCCCCTCCCTGGACCCCTTCCAGTTTGCATATCGGTCCAACCGCTCGACCGATGATGCCATCGCCAGTGCCCTCCACTCAGCACTCACACATCTGGACAAAAAAGACTCGTACGTCAGAATGCTGTTCATAGACTTCAGTTCAGCATTCAACACAATCATCCCTCAACTTCCTGACTGGGAGACCTCAGGCAGTACGGGTCGGCAGTAACACATCCAGCACCATCACACTTAACACTAGGGCCCCTCAAGGATGTGTGCTGAGCCCCCTCCTCTTCACTCTGCTGACCCATGACTGCACACCGTCACACAGCTCCAACCTCTTCATTAAGTTTGCGGACGACACAACTGTGGTGGGTCTCATTAGTAACAGAGATGAGACAAACTACAGGTGCGAGGTGAGCCGCCTGGCCGGGTGGTGCAGTGACAACAATCTCTCTCTGAATGTGGAGAAGACGAAGGAGATTGTTGTTGACTTCAGGAGAGTGCACACTCAGCATGCTCCTCTGACCATAAACGGTGCGACCGTGGAAAGAGTGAGCAGCACCAAGTTCCTGGGTGTGCACATCACAGAGGACCTCTCCTGGACTGACAACACCGCAGCACTGGCCAAGAAAGCACAGCAGCGTCTCTACTTCCTCCGCAAACTGAGGAGAGCCAGAGCCCCGGCCCCCATCATGTGCACCTTCTACAGAGGCACCATCGAGAGCATTCTAACGAGCTGCATCACTGTGTGGTATGGCGCCTGCAATGCGTCCTGCCGCAAGACACTCCAACGCATAGTGAGAGCAGCTGAGAGGATTGTTGGTGTCTCTCTCCCCTCCCTCCAGGACATCTACAACACCCGTCTCACCCGCAAAGCCCTCTGCATTGCGGGTGATCCCACCCACCCGACACACAGCTTCTTCAGTCTGCTGCCATCAGGGAGGAGACTGCGGAGTCTCCAGGCCAGGACCAGTAGACTGAAGGACAGCTTCATTCATCAGGCTGTCAGGAAGCTGAACTCCCTCCCGACCTTGCCCCCCCTCCCCTCTTTTGCCCCACGCACCACTGAACTCTGACCCCCCCCACACACTGTGACCTGCACCAGTCACTTAGTGCACCACTGGACTGCCCACTACCTCAGTCAGTATTGAACTGACCCCACTCAACTACCTCTTCTGTCACTTTAAACAGCCTGATAAGCTATTTTTGCACTACACTCTTTATATCTGCACAGTTTTCGTTTTGTTAAGCTCTTTTTGCACTACACTCATATCTGCACAGTTTTGTTTTGTTTAGTTTTGTTTATTTAACCGATTTGCATTTCATCTGCCATGTGCCTTATGCCACTTAATCAAACTCTTTCTACAATGTCCTTATTTGTATATTTGTATAGTTTGTTTTTATATTTTAAACTGTATTTATTTGCATTCTACGTCTACTGTTAGTGTTTTGTTAACTGTATGCACCATGGGTCTGAGAGTCACGCAATTTCAATTCTCTGTATGTATGTGCTGTACATGTGGCAGAATTGACAATAAAGCAGACTTTGACTTTGATTTGACTTTGAATTTGTGATCATTCTTAATGTATTTTAATAGACTGAATTATGCAGAGAAAGAACACACTCGCACTAGTCTAGACTTCACGTAAGCGTGCGCTCTGTGGGTGTGTTTTGTTTGGTTTTTGCAAAATACTCAATAATGTCAAATCGCACATCGTTAAACAACAATAATTACGATATTATCATATACAATATATATCGCATTTTTTGCACAGTAAAATAAAACCCATATTCTGTGATAAGTTAAATGCCATAATCAGGGTTATTAGAGTTGTATAAAACCGAAAGTAAATTTAAAACCATAAAAAAACACATTTTTGATACCTGAAATAAAATAAACATTATTAACTTAATTAAAAAATAAATATATATATTTCAACTAGTTGCCAAGTCAACATTTCTCATTTTCATTTAATTCAACTTGAAGCACTAAAATAACTAAAAGTAAAACTGAAACTAAAATTGAAACCATAAAAACCACTTTTTTGATACCTGAAATAAAATAAATGTTAACTTAAATAGAATTAAAAAATAAAAAAATCAGCTAGTTTAAGGCAACATTTCTCATTTTCATTTAGTTTAACTTGATATAATAAATGTAATAGTTGATGTAACAGTTTAAGTAAAACATAAACTAAAATTAAAACATTACAAAAAACATTTTTGTTTCTTAAAATAAAATACACATTAACTAAAATAAGATATAAAGAACTTTTTTTTTTAATTTAGCTAGTTGCCCAAGCAACATTTCTTGTTTTAATTTAGTTTAACTTCATGTACTAAAATAACTAAAACTGAAATAAAAATGAATAAAAAATTATATAGACAAATAAAAAAACAAAACACTAAAGTTGACAAAAACGCAACAAAATTACTCAAACTTTAACTAAAATTAATGAGATTTTGAAAGAAAATGGAAAATATAATTATAAACATTTATATATATATATATTAAAAAAATTATATATATATATATATATATATATATATATATATATATATATATACACACACACACACAATTAAAAATATGAAAATTTACTTTTTACTTATGTTTATTACTTAATATTATTTTTAGATTACACACATATATATATATATATATATATATATATATATATATATATATATATATATATATATATATATATATATTTTTTAATTAATAAAATCTGCAATAGGATCTCAATAATACTAAAATAACACTGACCTTAATCAAATTTAGTGTTTTCTTCCTCCCAATATGAAACACCCCTTATATTTTGATGTCCAATAGAACATTCAGGGTCGTTAAAAGCGAATAATGCACAAATAACCCCTTTTTCCTATTGTTTTTGGGCTGAACTCACGTTCATGGCGGTGTTGATCTTGGCTACGGTCTCGTCGTCGATGGGAAACTGGTAGATCTGCACGCCGTTGCTGACCAGCTCGCTCATGATCTTGATCTTGAACTTGTGCAGCTCGCTCTTGGAGATGGTGTCGGCTTTAGCGATGACGGGAATGATGTTGACCTGCGGGGCAAAGCAGAGCCACGGACCAATATAGAGACACCACAGGCTTGTTTTTAGCCACCAGCCACATCTGCAACATACAGAAACATTCCTTCTGCTGTAGAGACCAGACACAACAGTCTCTATCCTGCGCTGAAGAAAATGTGAGAGGTGCTTGCTGGGCAAAACTCAGCCCTCGGTTGCTAGGGTGCTTCTAGTCGGTTGCTAGGCAGTTGCTAAGGTGTTCTGGGTGGTTGCTAGGGTGTTGCTAGGCTGTTATGAGTTGTTGCTAGGTGGTTTCTAGGGTGTTCTGGGTGGTTGCTATGGTGTTGCTACGCGGTTGCTAGGGTGTCCTGGGTGGTAGCTAGGGTTTCGCTATGCGGTTGCTAAGGTGTTCTGGGTGGTTGCTAGGCCGTTGCTTGGTGGTTGCTAGAATATCCTGGATGGTTGCTAGACAGTTACTAAGATGTTCTGGGTGGTTGCTAGGGCGTTGCTAGGCTGTTGCTAGGGTGTCCTGGGTGGTAGCTAGGGTTTTGCTATACGGTTGCTAAGGTGTTCTGGGTGGTTGCTAGTAAGTTGCTAGGGTGTTCTGGGTGGTTGCTAGGGCATTGCGAGGGTGTTCTGGGCAGTTGCTAGATGGTACGCTACCAGTCAAAAGTTTTTGAACAGTAAGATTTTTAATGTTTTTTAAAGAAGTCTCTTCTGCTCACCAAGCCTGTATTTACTTGATCCAAAGTACAGTAAAAACGGTAATTTTTTTAAAAATATTTTATAGCTGTTTTCTATTTGAATATAAATTACATTTTAAAATATTCCAGTGATTTCAAAGCTAAATTTTTAGCATCATTACTCAAGTCACATGATCCTTCAGAAATCATTCTAATTAGTGGTCGACCGATATAGCGCCAAGGCCGATATATCGGCTGATATTTGGGATTTCTCAAATATCCGCATCGGCTGATAAGTTTTTCTGTTTGGCCAATGCGTTCAAGGTGCGTTCAGATAAATGCTGATCTTTGGATCTTTCTATTCATCAAAGAATCCTGAAAAAATGCACTCAACTGTTTTAAGTATTGATAATAATTAATAATAATAATAATAATAAATGTTTCTTGATCAGCAAATCAGCATATTAGAATGATTTCTGAAGGATCATGTGACACTGAAGACTGGAGTAATGATGCTGAAAATACAGCTTTGATTACAGAAATAAATTAGAGTTTAGCAGAAATTCACATAGAACACAGCTATTTTAAATAGTAAAAATATTTCACAATTTTACTGTTTTTGCTGTATTTTGGATCAAATAAATGCAGGTTTGGTGAGCAGAAAAGTATTCTTTAAAAAACATTAACAATCTTACAGTTCAAAAACTTTTGACTGGTAGTGTATAAGCAACACTTCAAAGATTAAAAACACAACTTCCAACAGTTTTCTATTACTTTTTAATTAATTTTTCCAAAACAATAGCTTGAGGTTTGAATTTCTCTGCTTCCGAACATTAGAATACAGAAATAACTTTTATTGTATCTTCTGATCACACTGCAAAATAACGATGTTCTTTCTCTGTATTTTTGTCTGGTTTTCCAGTGCAAATGTCTAAAGATTCTTAAATCGAAATACCTGAGATGCAAAATGAACACATGAAGTCTGGTTTTATAGGAAATTGATTAAAATGAAGCGAGTTTATGATTAAAACAAGAACAAATATCTGCTAATAGGTTCAGAAAAATCAACTTAATTCAAAGATTAAAAGTTTTCATTCTCCACTGACAGATATTTGTTCTCGTTTTGATCATAAACTCACTTATTTTTGTTCAATTTCCCACGAAACAAGAATTCATTTTCATATTTGCTTCTCCAGTAAATGTATCTTGAGTTAAGGATGTTCAGATATTTATATTAGAAATCAAAACAAAAATACTGAGCAATATATTAATTTTTTTGCAGTGTATGCAAAATTAATGTCATGACTTTATGAATTTAAACATTTTTGACCTGATTTAAAACCTTAATTTGTAGAATTAAGACTTTTTAGGATCTTGGTAATATTAATATTATATTGAATCTGAGCAGATAAGCCACTAAGAAACGGCTAAAAACATCTCTTCCATCTTTATTTGACCCTCTAACTCTAGCACTCTCTATTCTAATTCTATTTTATCCATTTGTTTTCTTATATATATATATATATATATATATATATATATATATATATATATATATATATATATATATATATATATATAAAAACACTTTACCCTTTAAGACTTGCACTCTATTTGTTTTCTAACTGCTTGTTTTCTTTTTTAAAAAAGCTTCTAACACTAGCTTTCTCTATTCTTTTTCTATTCTATCCATTTGTTTTCTTTTTATTTAATATATAATTAATAATGATTAAAAAAAATTAAAAGTTGTCCAAATGAAGTTCTTAGCAATGCATATTACTAATCAAAAATAAAGTTTTGATATATTTACGGTAGGAAATTTACAAAATATCTTCATGGAACATGATCTTTACTTAATATCCTAATGATTTTTGGCATAAAAGAAAGATGGATAATTTTGACCCATACAATGTATTTTTGGCTATTGCTACAAATATACCTGTGCTACTTATGACTGCTTTTGTGCTCCGGGTCTCATGTCTAAAGTGTTTGTGGAAACACGAGAGTGAAGTGCAGACTGACCTTGCTGTCCAGCTTCTTCATGGTGACCAGGTCTAAGGATTTGAGCGAGTGTCCGGACGGAGCGATGAAGTACAGACACGCGTGGATCCTGGAGTCGTGATAGTTATGAAGCGAGCGCTTGATCTTCAGCTCCTCCTGTAAGTACGACTCAAACTGCGTGTCGATGTAATCCACGATGTGTTGGTAACTGGAACCGAGACAAAACGCCGATATAAGATCAGGATGAGTTTGTTTCTTCATCAGATTTGTAGAAATGTGTCACTGCATCAGTGTCTCAGCAATGGATGCTCTGCAGTGAATGGGTGCCGTCAGAATGAGAGTCCAAACAGCTGATAAAGTAGTATAAGAGCAGTTCTGTCTTGTAAACGCTGCTTGATCTGTGCAGATTTCTCTCCGTTCCCACTGAATGAATGCAGTCAACTCGTTTATTTCACGTGCTGTGAGTTCAACGCTCGTTTGGGAACAACAGTTATGCTTTATTTCAGATGCAGATGATTACAGCGTTTCACTAGATTAGTAGCGAGACGTGTTTTTGTAATCCTGTCTTCACTGAAGCTGGAGTTTCCTTCAAAATAAAAGCTTAAAGTGCCGTATTAATGACAGACAGCTAGCGGTTTAAATGCAGTCCAAATTCAAAATATCTCTTTCAAGTGTAGAAATTAGGAAAGAAGTACTGTAATTTTCCTACTGTTAGTAGTGTAAAGCAAAAATAATATACTGATAAAATATTAATTTTCATTTATTTTACAGTGCAACTGTTTTCCAATATTTGGCTATTACTGTCATTATTAGTATTATTCTATTCTAATTTGTTTGGCCTCCTAAAACACCAGTGTGAATGAAATTTAGACTGATACAGAATATCACAAATAAAAAGAGGGTAGAGTTCCCTTTAAAGTTCAGAAAGTCAATTCACTGGCTATTTTCTGACTTAAGTTTTCTAAGTTACGATCAAATTAATTTTGACTCTCAAAGTGCATTAAATAGAATAATTTAACTTTAAAATGTACAAAATTTTAATTTTTCCCAATTCTTCATTTGTCCCTTTTTTTTTTTTTTTTTTTTTTAAATAATCGCAATAAATATCGTATCGTGAGATTTTGATATTGTTACATCCCTAGGACTTGTATTTTAAATAAAAACAGCCGAGTCCTTAGCCTTCTTCTTGACTATACTTGACCCTCTAACTCTAGCACTCTCTATTCTATTTCTATTCTATCTACTCGTTTCCTTTTTATTTATAAAAGCAAAAAAACAAAACCACTTGATCCTTTAACACTTGCACTCTTTACAACACTTCCTTTCTTTTTATTTAAAAAATAGAGCCTCTAACATTAGTATTCTCTATTCTATGTAATTGTTTTCCTTTTATTAAAAGAAAATGAGACCCTCTAACACTAATGTTCTCTATTCTTTTTCTATTCTGTCTACTTGTTTTCTTATTATTTATTATAAAAACAAAACAAAACATAGCTACGTGTTCTGCTAACTGAGACTTGTTATAGCACTTACATATTATTGTTCTTTTGTTGGTTTTGATTGCTTCTATTGTCCTCATTTCTAAACCGCTTTGGATAAAAGCGTCCGCTAAATGACTAAATGTAAAAACATCTTAATGCTGGATTTGTTTCAGCTTTTGTCTTCTCCAGATGTGAACTGATGGACTGGAGCGCTGTGGATTATTGTGATGTTTTTATCAGCTCTCATTCTGACGGCACCCATTCACTGCTGAGACATTTCTCCAAATCTGATGAAGAAACAAACTCAACTCAACTCTACTCCAAACCTTTAACAGTGAACAACATTAGATGATAAATCAGTACATGATCAGAACTGACCTCTCTTGCTTGTTCATCTGATCACCAAAGCCGACAGTATTAACCACGGTGAGCTTCAGACGAACATTGCTCTCCTGAAGATCGTACGTCTGCGCTCGCAACTTCACCTTCGGCTCAAAATGGGACGACTCGAAATTCTCAAAATTGGTGTTGAAGAGAGTGTCCATCAGTGTGGATTTACCGATCCCAGTTTCTCCTGGACAAGAGAAATAATATGTGAGTGTTTACTGTATCAACACATGCTCAAGACAGTAAGTCAAAGCTCTGTTAGTGTAACTGTAGAAACGCTTCACGTGTCTTTTACTGTCAAATCTTAAAAGTAAACGTCAGAATAACTGCAGTCATATTTTGAGATCCATCTTTTCACACTGAGGACAATTGAGGGACTCAAACACAACTATTAAAAAAGGTTCAAACATTCACTGATGCTCCTGAAGGAAACACCATGCATTAAGAGCTTTTGAACAGGATGAAGATGTCCAAATTCTTCTTATTTTGTTGAAATATCATGCGTTTCCATTTAGTACTGCCCTTCAGAAGCAACAGAAGATACTTGCATGTTTCCCGTAAAACAAATTAAGTACAATTTAATAAGAAAAATTTGGACAACTTCATCCTGTTCAAAAGGATTTTTCTGAAGAACAGTGCTCAGTTTAACTGTTCAGAACAAACAAGGGACTCAAGAACAACCATCACAAAACAAAAAACAGTCGTGGATCATCCAGGTAACCACACACAGTATTAAAGGAACACTCCACTTTTTTGGAAATATGCTCATTCTCCATCATCAAAGGAACTTTGCTGTCGTACCATGGGTGCAGCAGGTGCAGTGATATTACGCATCGCCTGGAAGTAGTCCCCAGCTAGGTAACTAGTTATGATATAGCTGGGGACTACTTCCAGGCGCTGCGTAATATCACTGCACCTGCTGCACCCATGGTACGACAGCAAAGTTCCTTGATTATTACGCCGGAATGAGAGTATAGTTCCTAATCATATCGAAAATATTGAAACTCTTTGGTCATTTTTGAACGCGATGCTACTGGTGTAATCGGGTTCAATGATCTATGCTAAGCTATGCTAAAAGTGCTTCCACCAGACCCGGAGATCAGCTGAATGGATTCAAAAACGGTAAAACTCAACTTATTAACTCTGGGGGAGATGGAGAATGAACATATTTCCAAAAAAAGTGGAGTGTTCCTTTAAGAACCAACGGTTCACAAACTTTTGCATGGGGTTATTTTAATAATTTCAGCTATTTTTTTGTCTTGTGGACTAAATGTAAACATCTTTTATGTAAAATATCTTACTAAGGACGGTACTAAATAAGTTTTTTTTTTTTTTTTAAACTTATTTTGTTAAAATTATTCACATTTTCACAGATTCTGCAAGGGGTTCACAAACTTTGGCATGCAGCAGATTATAGCATGTGTTTGCTCAGTTGGAGTCTCTAACTTACCGATGCACAAGATGTTGAAGCAGAATCCCTGACCGGTGGACTTGTTGACCAGTTGATCTGGCAGACTGTCGAACCCAACATGTCCTGAGAGAGCCAGCGGACGAGCGTTCTTGTCCTGGAAGAAACCAGCGAGCCAGAAAACACGACTATTAACAGGAAACTGCTTTTCAAGTCTTCCTCTCAAACACGCGTCTAATACACTGAGTTCCAGTTAATCCATCATAACTCCTGCTTCACACAGCTTCACATTCATCCATTTGAAAATTTTTACTTTTTGATTATTTTAACTTGATCAAATCTAAAAAAAATTCCAAGTTTAGATTAAAAAAAATAATAATAAATTAAATGTGGTCTCAGACTTTTATATCCACTGTATATTTGATATAATTATAGATATCTAAACAATAAATGCTTCGACAAAAATTGTCAAATATTTCTAACAGGTCTGACAACTTAACTGACTAGTAAACTTCTAAATTAAAAAAAGATCAAAACAAATATTAGCCTATTCGTTATTAATTTAAATTGGGAAATGTTTTCATTCTGATTTATAAATCCGATGTTTGCATTCTCATTTAGAACAGCATTATTATTATTTAGTTTGATATATTCAGAGTTTTTATTAATATTTTGAATTAGCATTTACTTTTATACTTTTAGTTTTCATTTTAATTTAAGTTCAGTTTTTGGCATTTCGTTTATTGTTTTTTTGTGATTTTACTTTTTTTTTAATATCACTATGTAGGTTTAATTTAATTTTATTTGATTTCAAGTTTAGCAATTTTAGTGCTTCGTTTTAAACTTAATGAAAATTAGAAATATTGCCTTGACAACTAACTGAATTTTTTTTAAATTTAATATTAATATTTTATTTTATTTCAATTAAATGCTTTAATAGAAAAATGTATTAAAATAGCATAAATGTATTAAAATTGATAATTCGGATGATTGTATTCAGATTGATAAATGTATTCCAATTGCTCATTCACATACACACATTCAGATTCATAAATCAGATTAATGAATTACAATTTATAAATAAGAATATAATTGAGACGATACAAATAACTGATAAGTATTCAAATTGATAAATCAATGAACCGTTTTCAAATCTATAAATCAGATAAATGTCTTCAGATTGATAATTCATATCGAGAAATGTATTCGGAATGCTCAAATACACATATTCAGATTCACAAATCAGATTAATGAATTAAAATTGATGAAGCAGATAAATTTATTCAAATTAATACATTGTATTTAGATTTATAATTCAGATTGAGAAATGTATTCCGATTGCTCATTCAGATACACGGATAGAAATCGGATAAATGTATCATAAATTGTTTCAGATTGATAAATTAGATATATTTCTTCAATTTGATTAATCAGATGTTTGTTTACAGATTAATAAATGAAGCGGGAGCGCGCGCGTCAGATCGGGACACTCCCAAGCGCGCTCACGCCAACTCACTCCCAAACTTCAGAAGAAGCCACAGAAACAAGAGAAGACTCAAAACAGTGAATATATCGATCGCAAACGTACCATCTGTCGAACCACATCAGAAGAAGCCATTTGCGCGCAGAAAACAGCGAATATTTGAAGAAAAATCGGATCTCTTTCGGATGAAAGTCAAAAGTTGCCTCGTCCAATAATTTCCAGCTGACACGCCGCTGGGAACAGCTGCTCTTCCATTCCAGCGTCTCTGAGAGGGGTTTCTGTCAATCTGAGTCGATAAAGTGTAACGAATTCAAATGTCAAATACATTAACGAGCGCTTTCCTAACACTACACCTGTATTTAACCCGAATGAACGCTATAAATCAGGCTAGGTTTCATTAATTAAAACCTCTAAAGCTCAATGACGTTCCAACCCCCCCTTGTCCCAGCAAAGTGGAACGTTCCAACCAGGTGTAACTGGAATCCATTTTGGCTCAACGTGGAGCCGCTTCCCGCGTCAACGCCGGGCGCGTTTGAGCCCAAATGAACGCCGCCGTACTCCAGTTTCACACTAGTGATTCTGTTCTACAAGAGTTGCTAGGATGCAAACATCATCTTTATAAGCTCTACCGACCCCTGTCTGACACATTCAGTACTCAAGCTCATCTACAGCCTAGTTTTAATAAAACGAGACGCGATGCGTTCACCAGCGCGCAGACTAACGAGATATAAATGACGCAGGCGCATTAGACGCTGATTTGTGCATTCGCGTATTTATTATTATTATTATCATCATCATAAACCATGATATAATGGCGACGGAGTGCACGCAAGAATCCGTCCTGGACTTTCTGCTGGAACATGCGGGGCGTGTGAGAAACAAGGACTTGATCGCGCATTTTAAAGTCTTTCTGAGCAGCGAAAACACGAAGCGAGCCGTGCTAAAAGAGAGATTTAAGCGTTTTGTGGACAATATCGCTTACGTGAAGCAAGAAAACGGGGAGAAAGTGGTGTGTTTGAAGAAGAAGTACAGATACCCGGAGATGCGCAGCGGGCGCGCGCAGGATGATGATGATGATGATGATGAAAACATAAACAGAGGAATTAATGCATTGCATTTTGAAAAGAACCTCAGGGTGCATGAAGAAATCAGTGATCTGAATCCTAAATCAGAGACTGTGAGAGCTGCTGAGGAGGAGCTGAGTGTGTCCGACATCGCACTGATTGAGAGAGACTGGGAGCTCTCAGATGGAAATAATGCGATAAAATCCAATGTTCCCGAGCTCTCTGATGCTCAGTCAACAGGAGAAGAGGAGCTGGAGACTGGAGCTGCCAGAGCTTCTGTCACGCCACAGGTCATCATCAGCAGACGGAGAACATCGAGGGGATCTCAGAGGAGTCTGCTGGCTTCTTCTGAGGATGCAGCACATGATGCACCGGCTGAGGATGGCAGCACCCCAAAATGCAGCCGCAAGAACTTCATAGAGCTCATGATGAGCAGTTCTCCACAGGTGGGACAGGTGCAGATGCACACACAAGAATGGAATGCATGCAATAATAATAATGGAAATACACATAAAGCATGTAATGTATAATACAAAATCATATAATGCATGTAATAATAATGATTATGCTTATAATGCATATAATACAAAAGCTCATAATGTATAATGTAAATGCACATAATGCATATAATATATAATGCACGTAATAATGATTATGCTTATAATGCATATAATCCAAATGCACGTTATGCATATAATACTGTATATAATGCATCTATAATATATAATCCAAATGCACATAATGCATATAATATATAGTGGGAATTCACGTAACGCACGTTATGCATATAATATATAATGCAAAAAACACAATGCATAATGTATAATGCAAATCCACATAATGCATTTAATAAATAATGCAAAATCATATAATGCATGTAATAATGATTATGCTTATAATGCATATAATATATAATCCAAATGCACATAATTTATATAATATATAATAAATGTATGTATGTAATATATAGGGCTATATATATAATTATAATACATAATTGACACACTATTTTCCTGTTTGATACTTTAAAGCAGCTTTGACAATCTGTACTGTTAAAAGTGCAATGTAAATAAAGGTGACTTGACTTAATGGAAATACACGTAATGCTCATTATGCACATAATATATAATGGAAATACACATAATGCACATAATAGTGCACATGCACATTATGCTCATAATGCATATAATATACAATCAAGGTGCACATTATGCATATATATATATATGTGTGTGTGTATATATATATATATATATATATATATATATATATATATATATATATATATATATATATATATATATACACACATTATGCATAAATATATAGTGCAAAATAATGTTATGCTTATATAATACATGTGCACATAATGCATATAATAAATAATGCAAAATCATAATGCATGCAGTAATGATTATGCTTACAATGCATACAATCCAAGTGCACGTTATGCATAATATAATGCAAAATCACATTATGCATATAATATATAATCCAAATGCACATAATACATATATGTAATGCATATTCACATAATGCATGTAATAATGATTTTGCACATGATGCATATAATATATAATCCAAATACACATTATGCGCATAATGTATATTGCAAAAATCACATAATGCATGCGATATTTAATGCATATGCATATAATGCACATAATATATAATCCAAATGTACTTAATGATGCATGTGCACATAATGCATGTAATAATAATTCTGCAAATTATGCATATGATATATAATCCAAAATGCACATTATGCATAATGTATATTGCAAAATCACATAATGCATATTATACATAATCCAATGCATACAATACATAATGCAAAATCACATAATGCATATAATACATAATCCAATGCATACAATGTATAATGCAAAATCACATAATGCATATAATACATAATCCAATGCATGCAATACATAATGCAAAATCACATAATGCATTTAATATATAATCCAAATGTACATAATGCATATGCAGGTGAGACGCTCACTGGTGCACCGTAACTCTCAAGGGCACATGTCAGCCAGAAGCAGTGAGTTCAGAGCGTCGTCTGTGGACGAGGATTGTGCCTCGGTAACCTTAGACCCGCTGGAGCACGAGTGGATGATGTGCACGGCAGACGGCGAGTGGGACAGTCTGCAGCGGCTGCTCAAGTGTGAACCCACGCTCATCTCCAAGAAGGACTTCGTCACCGGGTTCATGTGTCTGCACTGGGCGGCCAAGCAAGGCAAACACGAGCTTTTCGCAATGCTGGTGGATTTCGCCAAACGGCACGGCATCGCCATCAACGTAAACGCCCGATCCAGCGCCGGCTACACGCCTCTGCACCTGGCAGCCATGCACAATCACATAGAGGTCATGAAGCTGCTGGTGGGAGCGTATGATGCAGATGTGGATGTGAGGGATTACAGCGGGAAGAAAGCGGCGCAGTATCTCCGATCCAGCGTCACATGCGACATCAAGGACATCATAGGAGCTTGTGTGAACTCTGACACGGAGAACGCATCTGGAGCCGGGCGATGGAAGCTTCCTAAAGTCCTGCAGTCCAACCTCAACCCTCTGCGCTTACTAAACCACCCTGAGGAGCTGACGGCCGACGGTCAGCCCAGGCCCAGGTCTCTGTATCGCAAATCCTCCATCGGCCGCATCAGACTGCAGCGGAACCGCTTCAAGACGCAGATCGTCCACAGCACATCATTCAGAGAGAACGAGGAGAGAGAGGAGTCGCTCAAGAGCCCCGTCAAATCCAGACCCATGTCCAATCTCTTTGGCTGAGACGGAAATGTGAATAATAGAGACGTATGCAAAGACTTTATTACTCTGAGATCAACTGAGCTGCTTGTTTACTGCGTGGTTCAAACTAATTTTCTAAAAATAAATAAATTGAAAAACTTGAATATACATATATATATATATATATATATATATATATATATATATATATATATATATATATATATATATATATATATATAATAAAATAAAGAATTATCTAAATAAAGAAATCAAAATGATGTTTGATCAAAATGTTCAAATAAATAAAATATGAAAAATATATATATATTAAAAAAATGTTAAAATAAATAATACATCTAACAGTACTATAGTTAGTAGAAATAAAGGTACATTTTACAATAAGATTTCATTTGTGAACATGAACTAACAATGAACAATATTTCTACAGCATTTATTAGTCTTAGTTAATATTAATTTCATCATTTACTAATACATTTTCAAATTAAAAGTTGTATTTGTTAACATTAACTAACATGAACAAACAGTTGTATACAGTTGCGTTTATATATATATACTGTATATATTGCTCATTGTGAGTTCATGTTAGTTAACATTAAATAATGCTAATTTTAAAACAAAAAAAAAAGCACAATCTTGTAATAGAAACTAAATGTTTTGCACATATTTATAATATTGATTTTTCGCAGTTTAAATTGGATGTTTATACATGAAATATACAGTATATCTACTGTGGTGTGAAAAATTGTTGGCCCCCTTCCTGATTTTTTATTTTTTTGGATGTTTGTCACACTTTAATGTTTCAGATCATCAAACAAATTTAAATATCAATCAAATATAACACAAACACAACATGCAGTTTTTAAATGAAGTTTTTTTTTTTTTTTTTATGAAGGGAAAACAAAATCTAAACCCACATGGCCCGAGTTCAGGTTCACACCTGAGTTCAGTTTCTGTAGCCACACCCAGGCCTGATTACTGCCACACCTGTTCGCAATCAAGAAATCACTTAAATAGGACCTGCCTGACAAAGTGAAGTAGACCAAAAGATCCTCAAAAGCTACACATCATGTTGAGATCCAAAGAAATTCAGGAACAAATGAGAAAGAAAGTAACTGAGATCTATCAGTCTGGAAAAGGTTATAAAGCCATTTCTAAAGCTTTGGGAATCCAGTGAACCACAGTGAGAGCAATTATCCACAAATGGCGAAAACATGGAACACTGGTGAACCTTCCCAGGAGTGGCCGGCTGACCAAAATTACCCCAAGAGCCCATCGATGACTCATCCAAGAGGTCACAAAAGACCCCAGAACAACATCCAAAGAACTGCAGGCCTCACTTGCCTCAGTTAAGGTCAGTGTTCATGACTCCACCATAAGAAAGAGACTGGGCAAAAATGGCCTGCATGGCAGAGTTCCAAGACGAAAACCGCTGCTGAGCAAAAAGAACATAAAGGCTCGTCTCAGTTTTGCCAGAAAACATCTTGATGATCCCCAAGACTTTTGGGAAAATTCTCTGTGGACTGACGAGACAAAAGTTGAACTTTTTGGAAGGTGTGTGTCCCATTACATCTGGCGTAAAAGTAACACAGCATTTCAGAAAAAGAACATCATACCAACAGTAAAATATGGTGGTGGTAGTGTGATGGTCTGGGGCTGTTTTGCTGCTTCAGGTCCTGGAAGACTTGCTGTGATAAATGGAACCATGAATTCTGCTGTCTACCAAAAAATCCTGAAGGACAATGTCCGGCCATCTGTTCGTGACCTCAAGCTGAAGCGAACTTGGGTTCTGCAGCAGGACAATGATCCAAAACACACCAGCAAGTCCACCTCTGAATGGCTGAAGAAAAACAAAATGAAGACTTTGGAGTGGCCTAGTCAAAGTCCTGATCTGATCCTATTGAGATGCTGTGGCATGACCTTAAAAAGGCGGTTCATGCTTGAAAACCCTCCAATGTGGCTGAATTACAACAATTCTGCAAAGATGAGTGGGCCAAAATTCCTCCACAGCGCTGTAACAGACTCATTGCAAGTTATCACAAACGCTTGATTGCAGTTGTTGCTGCTAAGGGTGGCCCAACCAGTTATTAGGTTTAGGGGGCGAGCACTTTTTCACACAGGGCCATGTGGGTTTGGATTTTGTTTTCCCTTCATAATAAACTTCATTTAAAAACTGCATGTTGTGTTTACTTGTGTTATCTTTGATTAATATTTAAATTTATTTGATGATCTGAAACATTAAAGTGTGACAAACATGCAAAAAAATAAAAAATCAGGAAGGGGGCCAACAATTTTTCACACCACTGTATATGCAGTAGCTGCTTTTTAAATTTTTAGGTTGGACAAGGATGAGCAACTGGAACCAATTTTAATGCAATCATCTCCTTTATCAAAATTATGCACCACTATTTTATTACAACGATGTTCTGAAAACATGTAGATGTAAGATGTTTTATATTTCCACGGATGCACTTTGTGTTTTGCGTGTTATGCATGTCTCCTGTTTCAGTCGCTGTGCCTTTAATGTTGGTCTTCCAGATGCAGGAGTGAACATGTATTGAGACTGTTATCTTGTAAATGTGATTTCAATGTGTTTATGTGCTGTAGGTCAACTTTAAAAAGCTGCTGTTTGAATGGTTTAAGACAAAGTCTAATTCCACGACCAGAAAGGAACAGTTCACCCGAAACACTGCAAGTGAATAGGTGCCGTCAGAATGAGAGCTGATAAAAACATCACAATAATCCACACCACTCCAGTCTATCAGTTAACATCTGGAGAAGACAAAAGCTGAAACAAATCCAACATTAAGATGTTTTTAACTCAAATATGAGTCCATAATAACTTTGATTTTGTGGTGAACTGTTCCTTTAATAACCCAGTGGCAATACAATTTACTAAGCTTTATTATATTCTAGCTTTTGTTTTTAAATCTTCTAATCACTAATAGTGATCCCTAAAACACTATTCCCAAATGTGCATTCTCAGTAATTCCCAAAAAAGTGCCTTTATTGATAATGAAACAGTCATTTTAGGCACTTGTTGTAATAATATTTTAACTCACCCTGAAAATGTGCTGGATGTTTTATATACAGGTGCATCTCAATAAATTAGAATGTCGTGGAAAAGTTCATTTATTTCAGTAATTCAACTCAAATTGTGAAACTCGTGTATTAAATAAATTCAATGCACACAGACTGAAGTAGTTTAAGTCTTTGGTTCTTTTAATTGTGATGATTTTGACTCACATTTAACAAAAACCAACCAATTCACTATCTCAGCAAATTAGAATACTTCATAAGACCAATAAAAAAAAAAAACATTTTTAGTGAATTGCTGGCCTTCTGGAAAGTATGTTCATTTACTGTATATGTACTCAATACTTGGTAGGGGCTCCTTTTGCTTTAATTACTGCCTCAATTCAGCGTGGCATGGAGGTGATCAGTTTGTGGCACTGCTGAGGTGGTATGGAAGCCCAGGTTTCTTTGACAGTGGCCTTCAGCTCATCTGCATTTTTTGGTCTCTTGTTTCTCATTTTCCTCTTGACAATACCCCATAGATTCTCTATGGGATTCAGGTCTGGTGAGTTTGCTGGTCAGTCAAGCACACCAACACCATGGTCATTTAACCAACTTTTGGTGCTTTTGGCAGTGTGGGCAGGTGCCAAATCCTGCTGGAAAATGAAATCAGCATCTTTAAAAAGCTGGTCAGCACTGGACTTCAAGCAACTTGGGCTATGAGCTTCTCCACCCTTCCTCCAGACTCTAGGACCTTGGTTTCCAAATGAAATACAAAACTTGCTCTCATCTGAAAAGAGGACTTTGGACCACTGGGCAACAGTCCAGTTCTTCTTCTCCTTAGCCCAGGTAAGACGCCTCTGACGTTGTCTGTGGTTCAGGAGTGGCTTAACAAATTCCTTGACACGTCTGTGTGTGGTGGCTCTTGATGCCTTGACCCCAGCCTCAGTACATTCCTTGTGAAGTTCACCCAAATTCTTGAATCGATTTTGCTTGGCAATCCTCATAAGGCTGCGGTTCTTTCGGTGGGTTGTGCATCTTTTTCTTCCACACTTTTTCCTTCCACTCAACTTTCTGTTAACATGCTTGGATACAGCACTCTGTGAACAGTAAGCTTCTTTGGCAATGAATGTTTGTGGCTTACCCTCCTTGTGAAGGGGGTCAATGATTGTCTTCTGGACAACTGTCAGATCAGCAGTCTTCCCCATGATTGTGTAGCCTAGTGAACCAAACTGAGAGACCATTTTGAAGGCTCAGGAAACCTTTGCAGGTGTTTTGAGTTGATCAGCTGATTGGCATGTCACCATATTCTAATTTGTTGAGATAGTGAATTGATGGATTTTTGTTAAATGTGAGCCAAAATCATCACAATTAAAAGAACCAAAGACTTAAACTACTTCAGTCTGTGTGCACTGAATTTATTTAATACACGAGTTTCACAATTTGAGTTGAATTACTGAAATACATGAACTTCTAATTTATTGAGGTGCACCTGTATAAGCTATCTTTCATACAAACTGTTGAAAGCAACTGGATGTTTATGTTTCCTGGAGACAATAATAGCCCCTTTCACACAGTAATACCAGTAAATTGCCGTAAAATTACCAGAATGACTTTACCGGTAAATTCAAAACTGCGCTGTTCACACAGGCAACGGCATTCCGTCTTTTTTCCGGTAAAGCACCATTCACACATCGGCTTTAAATTACCGGTAAATTCTGACATCATAAAATGGAAGTGACCTCTAAACGGCTGCGCCTCTCGGTGTTGTGTTTGTAAACATGGAGGGATAAACGCAATCAGTGCTTTTGTTGATGTTTTCATTTTTGTGCCAAACGTTCACATTCACGTTGCTTCTTTTGGCCCAGAGACATTACACGACTTCAAACACAGCGTGGAGTAAATGCGTCATCTGCATCAGAATGTTATGATTGGCCCAATTTTGAATTTCAACGGCTCTGGATTGGCCCAGAGTAGACGTCTTACGTCACCGCGTTCTGAATTCGTACGTGCTCATACGCGTAATTTTCCTTCTGCGTTCACACCAAGCAGCAACCTCCCGCTCTCTCTCGTGAAACCAGCACAGAAGTGATTAAAACTGCAGTTCATCGACTGGCCGCTGGAGGCGGGCTCCAAAAGGGAGTCAGTCCCATAGACTCTCCATGTTAAAATGCCCAACTTTACAGCAGAAAAAAACATGTTTACGGCCTGGTACAAAAAGTGGTTTTGGTCTATATAACTAATTTTGCCCTTCATGACAACTGTGAGGGGGTGAATTTTTTTATAAGTCATCCGTTTAAATTATATTAAGCCTTAAAGTTCTGCATAATTAAGGGCGTGGCCATTTGAGTGACAGGTGGATTGCCGCTGCTGTCACCACCGTCGAGCTAAGTGGGCGTGGTTTCAGCAACCAACTCCCGCCTCTTTGCCGAATTTTCGATTATCCGGGAGTGATGCGCGGTGATGCGCTGCCATGATGGCGACGGCCGACTCCGCCCACTTTGAGCTTCAAAAACGCTCTTCAGAAACATACGGGTGACGTCACGGACACTACGTCCATGTTTTTATACAGTCTATGGTTCACACACAGCAGAATTCCGGCAATTTACTGGTAATGTTACAACTTCTCATACCGGTAAATTGCCAGAACGAATTTACTGGTATTTTTGAAAAGGTCCTGTTCACACATGATCTCTTTACGGCAATTTACCGGTAATTTTCCGGAAAGGTCTGTATGTGTGAAAGAGCTAAATTGTGAGCTGTTGCTATGCCGTTGCTAGGGTGTTCCAGCTGGTTGCTAGGTGATGTGGTAGCATCTCTGTGATGTTTTGCTCATTCATGCAGAAGCACTAAAGTTTTGATCAGACCGTATGAGTAATGATTCCTGACTTGGCAATCAGCACTAATTAACTGCCGCTCTTAAATTACAGTCGTTAACCGTCTGCTGTCAATGGGTTAGGGTTAGGATGTGAAGACCTTTAGGAAGCCCTAAACTTTCCCAGTTGTGTTTCTGAGTGTTTTGTTCTGTTCCTCCTGTCAGTATGTTGATTTCTTTCAGTTTAGTGTCACACACAAATTCATTTCTTTTCTTTCTGATGAAATCCGTGAGAACAGACAGCAGTACTCTGATGGAAAGCAGGTCTGACAGCTTCTTCTGCTGGAAGCTATAAACATGGTGATTTTAACACTTGTCCTGACACATCTATAGTGCTTCCGTACCGTCAGGAGCGTTTCTTGTTCTTACACAACAGCGTGCATTTGTCTTTGCTTTATCAACAATAAATTGGGCACTTTGGAATAAAGAGTGTCATGTTTTTGGGTTTGTGTCATATTATAATGATACACTGCCGCTCAAATGTTTGGGATCAGTAAGATTTTAATGTTTTTAAGGGAGCCTCTTCTGCTCATCAAGGCTGTATTTATTCGATCAAAAATACAGAAAAAAACTGTAATATTGTGAAATCTTATTGCAGTTTCTAATATTGGTTTCCTATTTTAATATACTTTAAAATATAATTTATTTCTGTGATCAAAACCTTTGTGCTGCTTCATATTGTTTTTTGGAACGTGATACTTTTTTCTTTGATTCTTTGATGAATACAAAGTTAAAAAGTACAGAATTTGTTAAAAATAGAAATCTTTTCTAACAATATAAGTCTTTACTATGACGTTTGTTCTTTTAACACATCCCTCCTGAATAAACGCATTAATTTCTTTAATAAAAAAGAAAGAAAAAATGTACTGACCCCAAACTTTTGAATAGCATTATATATTGTAACACAAAATTTCTTCTTTAATAATTCTTTATTAATCAAAGAATCCTAAAAAAAAATATGAAGCAGCACAACGGTTTCCAACACTGATTATAAATCAGCATATTAGAATGATTTCTGAAGAATCGTGTGACTCTGAAGACTGGAGTAATGATGCTGAAAATTCAGCTGCGCATCACAGAAATAAATTACAGTTTAAAGTATATTAAAATAGAAAACAGTTATTTTAAATTGCAATAATATTTCACAAAATAACAGTTTTTTTTCTGTATTTTTGATCAAATCAGAAGAGATTTCTTTAAAAAACATTAAAAATCTTACTGATCCCAAACTTTTGAGTGGCAGTGTATATATATATATATATATATATATATATATATATATATATTTGCAGCACAATCTTTTTTTACTAAGTCAAAATGGGTGAGGAAATAATTTTTTCAAATTATGCTTTTTTTTTTATTATGTATTTTGATAACTTAATAAACTATGTGACCATTATTTGACAATTCATCTTTTAATATTGAACATTTATACCCTTTTTAAAACATTAAATAAAATATAATTAAATAATTGTGACTTATATTGCTTGCAAAAATAAATAAATAAAAATGATAAGACATCAGTGTCATGTTATAATATGCTAATATAAATATATCAAATGAAAACTCAGGGATATTGTTTTATTGCACATCCTGATGTTTAGTTGTTTATATTAGAGTAAATAATAAGAGTAAATATTATACTTTTGTTGGTGCCAGTAAGGTTTTTGCACAACCATTTTGTCACAAAACAAAGCATTATGGGTAAAGCATCGTGCAGGTGACGCTCTGTGTGTTATTCCAGAAATAAACAGCTTATCGCAGCTGATTGTGCTTCTGTCACGTGAAGAGTCTGATTAAACTGCTTTATTTGATCCAGAACAGAAGTCAATGCAGATTATAGTCATACACTAAAGTCATTTGCTTTTACTTTGCTGTATTCTGGTTATTTTTGAATATTAAGAGTTTAAAATATTGCTTTGATCACATTTTTAGATGTTGCGGTTGAATTACACAATCAGCAGATATAAATACCACAGAAATCAGCACAAATCTTTGTAGAAAACACCTGATTATGTTGAATGACACTCATTCATTTGTAAGTGCTTCCATGCTGTATTCAGATGAGCGGGTTTTTCCTGAACAACACGTGCTCTGGATTTCAGAGATTTACTGCAGATTAACATGGTTTCATCAGAGCTGGTTAATGAGTAAATGAGCTTTACTTCAACATCAGACCTCAGAAACTTCTACTTTCCATTGTAATAATTAGAATTAGTCATAAATAAGATTCATCAGTTAGGAGAATTTTTGTGTGCCTTAAAATGCTTTTTAAGAAAATATTTTAAGAAATTATAAAAAAAAAAGTTGTAGTTTTAAAGGATAGATTATAGATAGATTATTTTATTATTTTATTTTATTTGATCATTATAGTATTTTAATTTGATTTTTTTTTTATTATTACATCATGATCTGAGCATAACTTTATTATCTGACATCAACAAACTGATTAGCAACACACCTTTTTTTGTAACTCATTCTAGTTTTAAAGGATAGATTATAACAACTTATCTGGGTCTCTTTAACAATTTTCATAATTGTACATAAAGAGGTTGTCTAATTTTTTTCCACCCAAATATTTGATTTGATTTGATTTGATTTTATTAAAATAAATAATTTATTACTTATCATTATTTATGAATAATTTATTATTTATTAAGATTATTTCATCTTGATCTGAGAGTACCTTTATTATCTGACATTAACAAATTTGTGCAAACTTTAATTCAGACTAAACCCATTTTTCTTTATATCTTTATGAATTCAAAGTAAATTGACCATATTTAACAAATGCACTTAAGCTGCAAGTAAATCATTCACTGTATAATAGATCAGAATTAAGATGATGTAGAAAGATTTTAAGAAATAATTCTAGTTTTAAAGGATAGTTTAGCAGTTTATTTGTCTCTTTAATAATTTTATATTAAGAGGTTACAGTATTTCTCTATTGTTTTCCACCTAAATATTGAATTGAATTTTTGTTTTATTTTTTATATTAGGATTATTGCATCCTGATCTGAGAGAAGCTTTATTATCTGACATTAACAAAGTTAGTGTGTCATGAAACCTTTAAATCAGACTAAACCCGTTTTTAAAACACTTTTTATTTGTATAAAGTCTCAGTAATTTAGCGGCTGAGCTGCAGGTCAAACAGTGACCGCTTGAGAGCAGCAGAGCTCCTCGGTGACTTCCGGTTGCGCTGTGTGGCGGAAGCGGAAGCGTTTGTTTCAGTTGTGCGCGGTCTGCTGTTGATGCTCTTCAGAGAGGTTAGTAATCGCTCACATATACTGTTGCCAACTTTGCAATTTTGTTGCCAAATTTAGCAACTTTTCAGACTACCCTAGCAGCTTTTTCTTCCAGAAGCACCTAGCAACAAATTTAGCAATTTTTAAAAATTAATTGGCAATTTTAGCAACTTTTGATAAGCGACAAATAAAAAGGCAAACATTTTCCATCCAAATTCCACCAAAAGAGGATTCCTCAGATGCCCAGCGGAGCACACATCACGGGGATTAAGATAGCTGCTGTCTGCAATCTTTCAGTTTAATAATAATAATAATAATAATTTAATACTTGTTCATTTATGATACACTTTGTTAGCAGCTTGTACCTGCGATTGTTGGTCAGTGTAAGAAAAATGGAAAACTTTGGTACTATTAATTTTCCAGGACATTATTCATTATTCATTGTAGCCCTGTATCCTGAAAACACACTGTGGTAAAAATACAGGTAAAAAAACAACACGGAACATTCTTTCATATTAAGATAGCAGATGAGTGTAGCACACTAACTAACCACTAATACACTGCTTAAACCAGAGCTGCTGAGAATGTGTAGTATTACTAGTTTACTAGCCATTTAAAAACTTAATTTGTAATCATTCAAAAATGTGTAAGTGTTCAATAATTCAATGTATTTAATACATTTATATTTTAATATTATATTATGCATATTATTTTACAAACTAATCTAAATTAACATATAAAAGTATATATTTTTTTTTTCACTGAGATTTGATGCGGCACAATTTTGCGTTGTGATTACGCAATGACGTCATAACGTCATTTAGCAGCTTTTAGCAACAGAAGTCTTGCTTTAGCAGCTTTCTCTGAAAGTTAGTTGGCAGCCCTGCTCACATGATCTTATATCAGCTAGTAAGACTAGTTAAGCAGCGCTAACCCGCGGTGTGTCACCATCATCCGGGTCTTAAACCGCTGAATCAATAACTCATCAATAATCTGCTCATCTCTGCGTTTCATTATAATATCGCTCTTATTTCATGATCACAGATCGAATGTCACTTAATTATTATCACTATGTCAACAGTTTCTCTCACTCTTACAGAAGTTTACCGTGATTTACCTCAGAATACCGCACTTATTACTGTAAGAAAATCATAATCAGCTCAGAGTCTCTCTGGGATCTTCTGAATCATTTCAGTCTTTCTCTTGATGACTGTGCTCGTCAATCTCAAGTTTTCATAGTGTTCTTATAGTAATAATAATAACTCGACCATAACTAGTACAGACTGGAGTATTGTCCAGTATTGGTCCATATCAGCATCATTATCAATATTAGTATCAATATCAGTATCAGTATCACTGTTTGTTACTCTGTCTGTTTGGCCGTTCAACAGAAGTCTGTCAGATCCAAAATCTACAAATATGAATAATAATCCTGCTGTTTTCAGGGCTGGACGGTATATTCACGCGCATCTGATCAGATTATCATCTGTTTTCAAATAGAGCTCCATTTAACACACAGAGCCGTGGATCACTGACAAACTACACGATATCGCGTTGAAATCTCAGATGAATCGCCTTCGATACAGACTGATATCGTGTAGCACGACTCTCTGTGTTACATGCAGCTCTGTTTGAGAACAGATGATAATCTGATCTGATCTGATGCGCCTGAATATACCGTCCAGTACACCACCCAGCCCTACCTGTTCTACAATCTTTTGTGAATACTGAGTGACTATTGTGACATTATTATTTATTATTATTATTATTATTATTTCAGCGGTTTATCTGTCATTCATTTGTATGGTGTTATATATCTGCATGATTCTGTATGTTCTGCCCTGTTGATCTTATCATCAATCATTGAAAATCCACTGACACACTTTCAGATCAGTCTTATTTTAGCATCATTACTTATCAATATTTTAAATTGTTTTTATTTTTATATTCTCCCTTTTCATTCTAGTCATTTTGTTTTGCGTTTTTGTCTTTTCTATTAGTTTTTTGGTTATTTTTATTTCAGTTTAATTATTTCCAGTTTCAGTAATTTTACTTAAACTAACCAGAAATTAGAAATGTTGCCTGAGCTAACAAAGCTTTTAGAAGATTTGTGTTGTTATTTGTCAGTTTTTATTAGAATAACTGAAAGTTTGTTATTAACCTAATTAACAAAAATTCAATTAACATAAATGTATTTTAATAATTTTATTTGGTGATTTTGTCATTTTTTTAATTAATTAATTAATTTTGGGGTTTGAGTTTAGTTATTTTCAGTTTTGGTAATTTTAGAACTTTAACAAACTAAATGAAAATTAGTGAAATATTTTTTTTTTTCAGTTTTATTTTATTTCTGTTATTTCAGTTTACTTTATTAAATTTGATGTAAATGCATTTTAATAATTTTCATTTACGTTTTTTGTTTTGTGTTGTTTTTCTTGTTTTTTGTTTTATATGTTTAGTTATTTTCAGTTTTGGTAATTGTAGTACTTCACAAAAATTAGAAATGGAGCCTTGCCAACTAACTGAAATATTTACTAGAAGTTTTTTTTTGTTGTTGTTGTTAAAATTTATTTTATATCATTTACTGTCAATGCTTTTTAATCGTTTTAGTTAACGATAATAAGACTGATTCAGATTAATGCTGGGTCAATGTGGAGTTGTTTTATGATCGATTATTAAAAATAGTACACTTGCTCTATTTGTTTAACACTTAGTTAAAATGAAAGGTTATAATTATATCTCAGGGCTGTCTACAGAAGTCTTCTGATTTCCACGCTGACGTCTGCTGTTTTTATTTATTTATTTTTTCTCTTTTTTAAATGTTTAATTTTTATTTTTTGAATTTGAGTTTAGTTATTTTAGTACTTCGACTTTAACTAAATGAAAATTAGAATTGTTGCCTTGGCAACTAACTAAAAATATTTACTGAAAATATAACTGAAATTTTTTACTTCAGTTAACAATGATTTTTTGTTTTAATGTAAATGTATTTTAACCATTGAAGTTAAAATTATTTCTGTTTAGTTTTTATTTTTATTTGTTTAGTTTAGTTATTTTCAGTCGCAATAACTTAGAAATATTGCATTGGCAACTAACTGTAAAGTACAATTAAACTATAACTGAAAGTTTTTTTAGTTTACATCAATTTTATTTCATTTAGCATAAATGTTTTTAATCATTTTAGTTTTAGTTAGTTATTTAGTGATAACACTGATTCAGATTAGAGCTGCAAAACAATTAATTGCGAATAATTGGTTCAAAATAAAAGTTTGTTTACATACTATATATGTGTGTACTGTGTGTATTTATTATGCATATATAAATACACACACATACATACATACATACATACAGTGCCCTCCAAAAGTATTGGAACAGTAAAGACAAAATTGCTCTGTTGCCTGTGGAGTCAAGACATTTACAAATATGATTAAAAAATGAATATGAGACAAAACTACAGAATGTCACATTTTATTATTGGGTGATTCAACACATACATGTTTTACCAGCTAAGAAGTTCAGCACTTTAAGAGTTTCATCCCTCTATCTGATGTGAGGATAAGTATTGGAACAGTTGCCTCACAGGTCTTTCTAAGTGATCAGCTGTGTCCTGTTGCATTCATTCTTCAGATATTAAAAGCAGGGAATGTGTCGTATCAGTTATATCCATTACTTCTGCATTCTGAATCTTGCATTCGATGATGACACACACACAAACCAGGATGAAGATGAGGTAGCTGACTTTGAGAGAAAAGCAAGCAATTTGGATGCTAAAAGAAAAGAGGAAGTCAGTTAGAGCTATAGCAAAAACAAAGGGCATGGAGAAATCAAGAGTTTGGAAACCACCAGGGACACCAGCAACCAACAACTACCTGATCGGCTGAGAAAACAACAGTAGTTGATGACAGACAAATCATAAAAGCTGTGAAAATGAACCCTAAAAGAAGTGTCTGTAAAATCACCAACAACTTCCAGAAAGCTGGGGCGATGCTCTGACAATCTACTGTCCTCAGGAGACTTCGACACAGAATTACAGATGCTACACAGCAAGATGCAAACCTCTGACCAGCACCAAAAATAGAAATACAAGATTAGAGTTTGCAAAAAAGCACAAAGGTGAGCCAGAAGAGGTTTGGAACTGAGTTTATGGACCGATGAGACAAAGATGAACCTTTATCTAAGTGATTGGAAAGCAAAAATGTGGAGAAAAAAAGGGAACTGCAAAAGATCCCAAGCATACAGCCTCATCTGTAAAGCATGGTGGAGGTGGTGTCATGGCATGGGCATGTATGGCTGTCTCTGGAACAGGCCCTCTCAACTTTACTGATGACTTAATGTATGATGACAGTAGCAGAATGAATTTGGAAGGGTACAAAACCATCTTGCCTACCAATATTCAAGAAAATGCCACCAGATTCATTAGAAAGCACTTCATATTGGATCAGGACAATGACCCAAAACACCCTGCCAGTTCAGTCAAGGAATTTATAAGGGCAAAGAAATGGAAAGTCTTAGATTGCCCAAGTCAATCTCCAGATTTAAATCCGATTGAACATGAATTTCACCAGCTGAAGAGGAAAGGCAGAAACTCCCAAAAACAAGCAACAATTGGAATTGGCTGCATTAAAGGCTGGGAAAAATATTTCAAAGGATGAGACCAAGAGTCTGGTGATGTCTATGGGTCACAGACTCACTGCTGTGATTGTGTGCAAGGGATCTGCAACTAAATAATAGCTTTTAATCTTTTATATCTGCCTTATGTTCAGCTGTCACAATACTTATGCTCACATCAATGAGTGGTCACATCAAAAAGTGCTGTTCTTTTTATTTGGTAAAACATGCATGTGTTGAAATGGCTAATAATAAAATGTGACCTTCTGTAGTTTTTTCTCATATTCATCTTTTAATCATATTTGCAAATGTCTTGACTCCACATCCAACAGAGCAATTTTGTCTTTACTGTTCCAATACTTATGGAGGGGACTGTATATACTGTGTGTGTGTGTGTATATATATGTATATATATATATATATATAGATAGATAGATATATATATATATTTCCGTTCAAAAGTTTGGGATCAGTAAGATTTTTAATGTTTTTTAAAGAAGTTTCTTCTGCTCATCAAGGCTGTATCTATTTGATCAAAAATACAGAAAAAACTGTTATTTTGCCAAATATTATTGCAATTTAAAATAACAGTTTTCTATGTTAATATACTGTAAACTGTAATTTATTTCTGTGATCAAAGCTGTATTTTCAGCATCATTACTCCCGTCTTCAGTGTCACATGATCCTTCAGAAATCATTCTAATATGCTGATTTATAATCAATGTTGAAACTGTTGTGCTGCTTCATATGTTTTATTTTTTTTTGGGACCTGTTATTTTTTTTTTTTTTTTTTTTTTAGAATTCTCTGATTAATAAAAATATAAAAAGAACCGCATTTATTTAAAAAATCTATCTGTGTAGAATCATCACTAAACCATCCAGGTGTTTAAAACATTCCAAAAATATACTTTTTATTAAAATCACTGGACACATATGGTGTCGTATGATGTTACATCATTGTTTACATGTGTGCCGACAGCCCAGGTGATTGAAATTGTAAAGGAGAGGTTGAGTCAGGACCACACACTGGGGGAGAGAACATCAATGAGTCCAGAAGAGATTTGTTCATCGCTGGAATTGTGTTTTAACACAACATATTTCAAGTACAAAGATGAGTTTTATCGACAGAAGCATGGATGTGCGATGGGTTCCCCAGTGTCACCTATAGTGGCTGATCTGTACATGGAGGAAGTGGAAAGAAAAGCTTTGGCCACGTATAGTGGGGAGGTTCCAAGCCACTGGTTCAGATATGTGGACGATAAATGGGTGAAGATTAAGAGAAGGGAGATTGATTTCTTCTCTGAGCACATTAATTTAGTGGATACAAATATCAAGTTCACCAAAGAGGAGATGTTGGACAACAAACTTCCTTTCTTGGATTGTGCTGTAAGAGTGGGGGAAGACAGGAGATTACAAGTGGAAGTGTACCGTAAACCCACTCATACAGACCAGTATCTTCTGTTTGATTCACACCACCCATTAGAACAAAAATTGGGTGTGATTCGCACCTTGCAACATCGAGCAGAGAGTATACTCACATTTCCAGAGGCCAGAGAGCAAGAGAATAATCACATCAAACAAGCATTAAAAAAATGTGGTTACCCAAATTGGACATTTATTAAAACTCATACAAAACGAAAAAGGGAGGTGAAACAGTTAGAACAAATGAGACATAAAAACCAGGTTGTTATCCCTTATGTGGCTGGAGTATCTGAGAAATTCAGAAGGGTTTTCTCCAAGCATAAGATTCCTGTGTATTTCAAACCAATGACTACTTTGAGACAACGTTTGGTCCATCCTAAGGACCGGATTCCCAAACATCAAAGAAGTAATGTTGTATATGCTGTTAAGTGTAGTGAGGAGTGTGAGGACTTATACATAGGAGAAACAAAACAGCCACTTTATCGACGCATGGCTCAGCATAGACGTGCAAATTCTTCTGGGCAGGATTCTGCGGTCGTCTTGCATTTCAATTATACTCTTGAACTCTTCAATTATAAATCAGGGTGATAACTTGTACAGAAGCGCTCTTGACATCTGCTGTGTGTTTGTGTCCAGCGTTCAGCTGAAGCGTCTCCAGAATGACATCCGTCGTGAGCGACACGGCCGAGGCGGTGGATCTGTGTCCCGAGTTCAGTCTCTACCTCAAACCCATCGCCAAATTCACGGTCAGCGTGGCTCTGCCTCACCTCAAGACGCCCGGCAAGTCCATCTCCAACTGGGAGGTGATGGAGCGGCTGAAGGCCATGGTGCATCCGGAGCAGTTCTCCTCGCTGCGCATCTCCAAGAGCACCATGGACTTCATCCGCTTCGAGGGCGAGGTGGAGAACCGGAGCGCCGTCAAACGCTTGCTGGCCAAGCTGGACGGCAAGAGCATCAAGCTCAGCGGCTTCACAGACGTCCTGAAGATCCGTGCCGTCGAGCACAAAACCGACTTCCCCACCCGCCACGACTGGGACTCCTTCTTCCGAGACGCCAAGGACATGAACGAGACGGTTCCCGGAGAACGGCCAGACACCATTCATCTGGAGGGGCTGCCCTGCAAGTGGTTCTCGCCCAAGGTACAGTCAAACCAAAGCTTAAATGAGTGCGAATGCACACGGGTTAAAGGGTTAGTTCACCCAAAAATGAAAATTAGCCTGTGATTTACTCACCCTCGAGGCATCCTAGGTGTATATGACTTTCTTATAACTTGCTAATCATGCTAGTAACATCCTAGTAACTTGCTAATCATGCTAACAACATGCTAGTAACTTGCTAATCGTGCTAGAAACATGGTAACAACATGCTAGTAACTTGTTAGTCATGCTACCAGCATGCTAGTAACATGTTAATCATGCTAACAACATGCTAGTAACACCCTATCAGCCACCCTGAGTACCCTAGCAACCACATAGCAACACCCTAGCAACCACTCTGGGTACCCTAGCAACCACCCCGAGTACCATAGCAACAGCCTAGCAACACCCTAGCAACCACCCCGGGTACCTTAGCAACTGCATAGCAATACCTTAGTAACCACCCCAAGTATCCTAGCAACCACCCTGGGTACCGTAGCAACCACATGGCAAGACATTAGCAACCACCCAGGGTACCTTAGCAACCGCATAGCAACACCTCACCTGTGTTTTACTCACCCTCGAGGCGGAGTTATATTAAAAATTTTCCTGGCTCTTCCAAGCGTTATCATTGCAGTGGGTGGGTGTTTCTGTTCAACAGTCCAGAAGTCGTCAAATAAAGTGCGCACATCCATAATAAAACATGCCTCACACGGCTCCAGGGGGAGAATAAAGGCCTCCTGTAAATATCCATATTTCAAATGTAATAAACACTTTTCTCTTGATATTTTAGTCCCCTGTAAAATTAGTTTTATTTATTCCCCAAATTCCATTTTTTTCCATTTTAATTTTAATATTTTTTTTCTACTTAAATTCTATTAATCAAAATGCACATCAAAATGCATGTCTAATCAGCTGAATTCATGAAACTATTCTATTCTTTTATATTGAGAATGATTTTTAGAACTATATCTTTATCGTTATTTTTATTAGTTATTTTTTATAGTTACAGTTTTATTTATTCCCCAAACTCCATTTTTTTCCCATTTTAATTAATATTTTAATTTAAATTTTATTAATCAAAATGTACATCTAATCAGCTGAATTCATGAAACACTTCTATTCTTTTATATTGAGAATGATTTTTAGAACTATGTCTTTCGTTATTTTTATTAGTTATTATTATAGTTATAGTTTTATTTATTCCCCAAATTCCATTTTTAATTTTAAGATTTTTTTATTAATCAAAATGCATGTCTAATCAGCTGAATTCATGAAACTGTACCTTTATAATGAATGTATTTATTTATGTATTCTGGCCGAAGGACGGCGTTCCCGACAGACCCTCGGAGGCGGCGCTCCGGACGGTTTTCCAGCGCTTCGGGAAGATCCGGAATGTGGATATCCCTATGCTGGATCCGTACCGCGAGGAGATGACCGGGAAGAACTTCAACACCTTCACGTTCGGAGGACACCTGAACTTCGAGGGGTACGTTCAGTATCAGGACCACACGGGCTTCGTCAGGGCCATGGACTCGCTGCGGGGCATGAAGCTCTTGTTGAAGGGTGATGATGGGAAGGCCGTGGCCTGCAGTATTAAGGTCAGTTCTCACTCCATTGCATTTCTTCACAAACTTCCTTTTTAAATTTTCTGGATTCCATTTTTTTTTTCCTGGATTGTGTTTTATGATTTTAGTAATCAAAAGCATGAACTAAGAATGAACAGTCCTTCTATAGCATTTATTAATCTTAGTTAATGTTAATTTCAGCATTTACTAATGCATTATTAAAATCAAAAGTTGTGCTTGTTAACATTAGCAGGGATGTGATTTTTCCGTATAAATACTAATCAGCGCTGAAGCGTGTTACTCGACCCGGTGGCTTTCTATGAATGACGGTGAGAATTTGAGATAGCTAGTGCTGTCGTAAAACTCCCAACGGTTGTGATGTAATTATAATAGTCTGACGCGCTACATGTCTGCTGTTATAGTCCTGTTTTTAGTTTCGATTCACTGTTAATGCTAGCTGCACTGTGCTTGGTTTGAGCCGCTTTAATTTGCATTTGGGAACGCAACATTCCTCCATTAGAAATGTTTATAAATCTGTTGTTGTTTACAAAGAGAAGTTTCAGTGTCACGTGATCTTCAGAAATCATTCTAATATGCTGATTTGCTGCTCAAGAAACATTTCTGATTATTATCAATGTTGAAAACAGTTGTGCTGCTTAATATTTTTGTGGAATTAATGATACCACTCGAACATGTGTATAAGATTTAAAGAAGAGAGAGAAATTAATAATTTTATTCATCATGCATGAAAGTAATAAAAAGTGAGTGAAGACATTTAAAATGATTTTTATTTAATAAATGCATCAACAAATTTAATTAATATATTTGATAAATGCAAACTTTATATTTATCAAAAAATCCTGAAAAATAAAGTTTATCACCATTTCCACACAAAATATGAAGCAGCAAAATTGTTTTCAACATTAATAATCAGAAATGTTTCTTGAGAGTCAAATAAATTCTAATGATTTCTAAAAGATCATGTGACACTGAAAACTGGAATAATGATGAAGAAAATCCTGCTTTGCATCACAGGAATAACATTACATTTTATAATATATTAAAATTGAAAACTTTTTCTTTTAAATTTGTAATAATATTTCACAATACCGCTGTTTTTCTTTTTTTTTTTTCTTTTTTACTTTATTTTGATCAAATAAATTCAGCCTTGATGAGCCTTATTTCTTTATTTCCAGCCTTATTTAAAAATCATTAATAATTGTAATGTTTCCAAACTTTTGGCAGATACTTTAATAATAATAACAAATCTATATACTTTACTATAATATATTATAGTACTTTTATTATAATATATTATAGTAAATTGTTATCATGATTATTAAGTGCTGCTTTTTATTTTTTACAGGACAATAGTATGTATTATTACAATATAAGATAGATCTTTTAATGTGCTAAAATATATATATATATTTAATAATAAGTGTTGGGGTCGTGGCTTGTGGGCGTGACTTTGGGCGTGGTCAGATTTTCCTTCTTTTTTTATCTCTAGCTGATCACATGCCTGATTAGTTAATGCACTAATTAATTAAAATCATAAACATTTATATTTTTTCCTCCTCTATTTTTTTATTAAATTTAAATTTTTTAAATTTAAATTTTAAGGCATGTCTACTAAACTGAATTTATCAAACTTTATCTTTTCAGTAACATTATTGGTAACACTTTACAATAAGGTTCATTAGTTAACATTAGTTAACTACTTTAGTTATCATGAACTTAATGAATAATCCTTGTATAATATTTATTAATCTTAATCAATGTTAATTTCAACATTTACTAATGCATTATTAAAATCAAAAGTTGTACTTGTTAACATTAATGCACTAATTAATTAAAATCATAAGCATTTATTTTTTCCCCAAATTCTCTTTTTTCCTCTTTAATTTTTACTAAATTTAATATTTTTTTTATTAAAATTTTAATAATCAAAAGGCACGTATAATCAACTGAATTATGAAACTTCACCTTTTTAATACATGTATTACTTTTTTTTTTTTTTTTTTCTTTTTTTTTTATACAATAATAGGATCCTGTGAAATGTTTTATTTTTTTCTGGATTCTGTTTGAATTATTTTAGTAATCGAAAAGCATGTCTAATCAACTGAATTCATGAAATGTTAACTATTTAATAAATGTATGACATTTTTTCAACAATAATAGGATCCTGTGAAATGTTTTTTTTTATTTTTTATTTTTTTTCAGAAATTCTGTTTTCTGTATTTTCATTCTTCTGGATTTATGATTATCAAAAACTGCAAGCAAAATGTTAATGAAATAAAGGCATAAACATTAATTTTATATATATATATATATATATATATATATATATATATAATTATTATTATTATTATTATTATTTTTTTTAAACGTAATTAAATTGTACAAGTTCAAAGAAGACATGAACTTGAATGTTTATTTTATTTCATGTAATGATATTGGTTGTAGTTTGTAGAAATGTGTTCCAGTTTGTGAAAGTGGTTTCTCAGAAGCTTTATTTCATGGAGCAGGTTTGATGTTGAATGTCTGGAGCGGTTAATGAGATGAGTGTGTTCACACCAGCACTTTAACCGGCTTTAATTAATGAGTTCAGGGATTATTCAGCAGAGCAGAGACAGATGAACATTCAATGAACTGAGCTCATCATGACACTGAACAAATGTGTGTATATATCACAAAACCTGTCGAGATCACAGTTACACCAAACCAAAAACATCAAACTAGATTTTGCATGATGAACATGAAGCCTATTTTTAATACATTTCCTTGCATTGTCAGATTTTATGACAATTAAAGACATTTTACACCAAATTCTCACTATTCTTACTAGAATCTGAAAAATCCTTTTGCTCAAACATTTTTTCAGTTGCTCCTCAAAACATGCATTTATTCATATATGTATATATACAGTCTATCAAAATGCTTCGATGTCAGCTTTTCACAATTTATTACCTAAATGTATTAAATTTATTTATGATAATAATATAATATTGTTCATTTAAAATTTTTTAAAGTCCTGAAAAATTTAATTTCTAGGTTTTAATGTGGTTTCAAACCATTGGACCCCACTGCGTGCTGATTTACATAAAATCATATATTACATTTACATTTAGTCATTAGCAGACGCTTTTATCCAAAACGACTTACAAATGATATTAATATTATATTTTAATGTAATCATGCCCTTCTTCTGTTGAGAAGTTCTGTTGAGAAGTTTTAATGTCGTTATTTTAGTATTGTAATAGTTTTTATTAATAATTTGAATTAAATAGTTTGTTTATATATATATATATATATATATATATATATATATATATATATATATATATATATGTATATATATATGTATATGTGTGTGTGTATATATTGTCTTTTCACTTAAATTTTATTTTAAAGCTTTAGTAGTTTTGTTGTTTTTTGTCATTTTTTTTATCATCAATATAGTATGTATTAATTTTAATTCTTTCAAATGATTAATCGTGATTAATTGCGTCCAAAATAAGTTTTTGTGTACATAATATATGTGTGTGTACTATGTATATTTATTATGTATATAATACACACCCATGCATGTATATATTTAAGAAAAATGTTATGTTTATATATTAAATATATTAATATATAATATTAATTATATGAATATAAATATATACATGTAAATGCATGCAAATATTTTTTAAATATATGTTGTATGTGTATGTGTGTGTATATATATATATATACACACACACACACACACACACCGGGGATGTGATTTTTCCGTAAATACGGATTTCTGTATTTTCCGTCCTCTGAGGGACAACCCATGTAATTCACGTAGATCCGAGTTTTTTTTTTTTTTTTTTTTTGCTTTAGTCAAATAAATTCAGCCTTGATGAGCAGAAAATATATATTTCAGAATCATTAATTGTAATGTTTCCAAACTTTTGGCAGGTACTTCAATAATAATAACAATTCTATATACTATATACTTTACTATAATATATTATAGTACTTTATTATAATATATTATATTATATTGTTATCATGATTATTAAGTGCTGCTTTTTATTTTTTACAGCACAATAGTATGTATTTTTACAGTATAAGATGGATCTTTTAATGTGCTAAAATACATATTTTTAATAAGTGCTGGAAGCGGGGCTTGTGGGCGTGGCTTGGGGTGTGGTCAGATTTTCCTTTTTTGTCTCTAGCTGATCACATGCCTTATATGTATGTATGTATGTATATATATATATATATATATATTACATATTACACATATTATGTAAACAACTTTTATTTTGGATGCGATTTAATTGTTTGACAGCACTAATTAATTTTAATTTATTAGTTTGTTTATTTATTTTAGCACTTCAATTTAAAATAAACAAAAATGAAGTACTAGAAAAATAGTGAAAAATATAATTAGGTGTTTGTAGTGTTGCAATGCAATGCAAAAAACCCTCTTTAAGCAGTAAATCTGAATTTGAGGGTGTTTATTATAAGCTGAAGGTGTGTTTTCTCAGGTGACGTTTGACACAACGAAACACCTGAGCGATTCCTCTCTGAAGAAGCGTCAGCAGGAGCGACTGAAGCTGCAGGAGCTGGAGAAACAGAGAGAAGAGCAGAAGCGCCGAGAGAAAGAAGAAGAGGAGCGCCGCAAGGAGGAGGAGAGGTACTGCATTCATCCAGACACTATCAGAAAGAGTCTCTTCTGCTCTGCCAGGCACTGTACAAACACTCAGATATTATTAGGATTAGGAATATCAAAGATTTGAATCGAGTTTCAAGCTGTTTTATACGTGAACACATTTTCATTCATATGCACCTATTTAACAATACATGTTTTTATTTGTGTTTATTTCAGGTTATTTTGGGTTGTTTCAGTCCAGCACATTTTCCCTCAAATTCTCAGTTTAATATCTGTATTATACATTATTCGGATTGGATTCTTTATTGTTTTTACTGTAAAGTTTACTGTATTACAGCATGAATTAAAAGCAATACAAAAATAAAAGTCATGATGTAAAAATACCTTACATTTACCATATTACAAATTTTATTTAATTTGGATGACTTTTTATTATTTTTTATTTTATTTTTTTTTTTTTATTTGAAATTGACTTTAATAGATTTATTTTATTTTTTATTTTTTCACATTTTGATAATGTGTGGGGATATCTACTTAATTGTGAAGAAAATAAGCACAAGGAAGAATCATATTTATTCATTGTAATTCATATGCATTCATATTATTATTAATGTTATTATTATGTGTTTTTTTTTTAATTGAATATAATTTTTGATGTTGCTTAAATTTTTTTGCATTTTGGACAACTATTTTTGTGTGTGTGTGTGAGAGTGAGTGTGTGTGTGTGAGAGACGGTCTTTAATTGTGTAATCTGCTTTTTATTGCTATATGTTTGGTCATGTCTACAGTTATGAATAAAGTGTTTTGGATGTTATGAACCGTTATGAATGTTTGTGCTGCTCAGGAAGCAGCGAGAGCAGGAGGAGGAGGAGAAGGAGAGGAGGAGAGAGGAGAAACTGCGCAGACGAGAGCAGAAGCTGAAGGAGAAGGAGGAGAAGAAGACGCAGAAGAAGCTGAAGAAGCAGCAGGAGGAGCAGCAGAAGAAGCTCCAGCTGAAGATCTCGATGGAGGAGCGCAAGCTTCTTCTGGCGCAGAGGAACCTGGAGTCCATCCGGCTGATCGCAGAGCTGCTCAGCAGAGCCAAGGTGCGCTCATGACTCAGATATTACCTGATGTTACAGCCATAGCTTCAGGGCCCTATCAGCTTCTGTGAAAACACAAATAGAAATACAGAATCCAGTCATAAAAATGGAATTGACAGTATATTGCGGAATTTTAAAGCTCTTCACAGCAACCCGACAAAGTTTGGTTTAAGAAATATATTGCTATTGTACAGTGGAATGTACTACTTAAAGTAATAATAATAATAATAATAATAGCAATACAATTATTAAAGCTTAAAGGAATAATCACATGATTTTTCTTCCATGTTTTAATTTTAACAGTAAACCTTAGTTGTGCAGCACTTCATTTGCCAAAAAATTAAAGGCATTGTTTATTTTCATTTAATGACATTTTAAAGATTTAATCAAATGTTCATTTTTATTTATTCATTTGACTAACACCGTTTTTGATAAAACATTTGTATTAAATCATAAATCCAGAAAAATTAAAACAGAAAACAGAGAATTTGTGGAAAAGAAAAAAAAAATCTAAAAAAAAAAAAAAACTGTAAAGAAGTTAATAAATGATTAAGTTGTTAAAATTTTATCAATTTTATAAACAGAAAAATTAAAATTGTAAAAAAATGGAATTTGGGAAAAATAAAACTGATATCATAGGGCCTTAAAAATTTAATTTTTGTTAAATTGAGGTGTTAAATTGTATGTTTCATTATTTCAATTGCTTTTTGATTACTAAAATCTAAATTTTAATTTAACCATTAATACGGAAAAAAAAAAAAACAATCCAGCAGAAAATTTAAAACAACAAAAAAATAAAAATAAAAAAAATAAAACAATTTCATATGGCTTTAAAATATATATATATTTTTTTACTTAAACTTTTAATAAACTACTGATTAACTTAAAAATTTATAGTAAATTAAAAGGTTCATTATTTCAATAATTATACATGCTTTTTGATGAATAAAAATTATTTTAATTAACATGGTGTAAAAAATAAGTGTGATTCAGAAAGCTGAAAGCATGATTTGGGGTGAGATGTGGCTGCTTGTGTGCGCAGAGGCTGAAGCAGCAGCAGCTGGAGGAGCAGCAGGCGGAGCACAGACGTCTGCAGCAGCTGGAGGAGCGCAGACGGCTGCAGGAGGACGAGCTGCGCCGCGTGGAGGCCGAGAAAGCGCGAACGTTGGAGCTGCAGAGGAAAGAGCGCCAGCTGCGCGACAAACTGCTGGGAAACCTGCTCAAGAAGAGCACCAACACTGACGCCGTCCATCTGGACCTGCAGATCTGCGCCACGCAGACGCAGACAGAAAACCAGCACAGAGAAACCAGCGAAGCAAAGAAGCTAGAGATGCGGAAAGAGACTGAAGCAGACGGCGGCAGGCGTGAACGCAGACAGCGCAGGCGCAGTCACAGTCGCAGGCGGAGCAGAAGCCGGCCGCGGCGCAGACGCAGCAGGAGACACAGCCACGGCCAGAGCAGCAGCAGCAGCCGCAGTCGCAGCCGCAGACGCTCACATCAACGATCCAGACGACACTGAGAGAAACACCTGCTGCGTGAGCCTCAGCAAAACACGGCCAGGTCACATTCACCCTGAGAACAGAACACAAAACATAAACTACATTTTGCTTAAAGAAAGTGAGGTCTGATTTAGGACCAGTCAGATTTTTTCCCACAGAAAATTGTTTTTTATAAGGAACGTGAAGCATGTTTTAGAACCTGTTTTATAAGCATTTATTTAATTTTATTTAATTTTTTAATTTTATTATTTTTCTCAGCAAATTATGTTGCCTATTGAAGAATTAAGTTTTTTTTCTTTCATTTAAAAAAAAAAACAAACAAAAATCTTATTAAAAATTAAGATTCTTTTATTTTTATTTTTTTCTCTTGCAAATGATGTTGTCTATTTAAGGATTATTAAGATTTTTTTTTCAATGTTTAAAATTTGATTTATTCTTAATTATTTGTAAAAAAAAAATGAAGATGCAATTTTTTCATTTTTATTTTTATAAGTTTTTTTTCTCTAGCAAAGAAAAAAAATCATAAAGAACATGAAGCCTGTTTTAGGACCGTGAAGATTTTATTTTTCTTTTTTCTTTTTTTTTTCTTTTTATATGTTTTATTTCAAGTTATTTAGGGTTTACTTATGGTTACTTCAGTTCTCTTCAAATTCTCAGTATAATTTCTGTAATGCATTTATAAATCTTGCTTTTAAATTTGTTTGTGATTCTCATTATTCTCATTAGATTTTTTATTAATTTTTTAACACTAAATTTAACTGTAAAATTAAAATTAATACAAAAAATAAATAGCATGATGTATAAATGCCTTACATTTTGAAATAACATTTTTTTTTTTTTTGAACAACTAATGAGAATCAGAATTTTTCACATCATGATAATAAATGTGTAGGAAAAAAATGCAAGAAAATAATGTCAAAACAATCCCTAAATACAATCCCTAACATTAGGCCTTATTTAATATAATTTCTTCAGTTTTTCTTCTGCTTTTGAGGTGAAATGTGACCTGGATGGTTTTCTGATGCTGTCATTTGTTTGAGTTTAATGCTGTTGAGTTGATCCTGACTGTGTTTTCTGGACGAGATCGGCACAGTTCAGTTGAGTTTGACATGTGAATGCGTTTCTTTCGTTCCTCTGCTTCAGATTCACAGACTGAACTGAAGATCTGCTTTAGCTTCTGTGTTATTATACTCCATAAACTACAATCCTCGGTTCATGACTTGAATTTTAAGTTGTAGAAAGTGTTGAGAGTCTCGGTGTGCTTTTGTGTAGCAATAGGAAGGTTTTAACGGGGAATCCAGCTTAGTTTCCCTCGACTCAAGTGCAGTATTTAGATGAAAGCACATGTTTGACGTCATTATCGAGACTCGTATGAACTCATGTTACTGATCTCAATAAAGCAGTGCTTTGGATCCCAGCGGGAATCTGCAGTCATTTTACTCTTGATGAGTTTCAGAAAGAATATGAAGCCTGTTTTAGGACCATGAAGATTTTAATTTTTTTATTTTTATTATAATTTTTTAATTTATTTTATTTCTTTTCTTATTTTTAATTGTTTTATTTTCTTATTTTTTTAATTCTGACTTTAAAACTCGCAATTACGAGTTTATATCTCACAATTCTGACTTTATAACTTGCAATTGTGAGTTTATATCTCACAATTCTGACTTTATAACTTGCAATTGTGAGTTTATATCACGCAATTCTGACTATAACTCGCAATTGCGAGTTTATATCACGCAATTCTGACTATAACTCGCAAATGTGAGTTTATATCACGCAATTCTGACTTTATAACTAGCAATTGTGAGTTTATATCACGCAATTCTGACTATAACTCGCAATTGTGAGTTTATATCACGCAATTCTGACTATAACTCGCAATTGCGAGTTTATATCACGCAATTCTGACTATAACTCGCAAATGTGAGTTTATATCACGCAATTCTGACTTTATAACTAGCAATTGTGAGTTTATATCACGCAATTCTGACTATAACTCGCAATTGTGAGTTTATATCACGCAATTCTGACTATAACTTGCAATTCTGACTATAACTTGCAATTGTGAGTTTATATCACGCAATTCTGACTATAACTCGCAATTGCAAGTTTATATCACGCAATTCTGACTTTATAACTCGCAATTGTGTTTATATCATGCAATTCTGACTATAACTCACAATTGTGAGTTTATATCACGCAATTCTGACTTTATAACTCGCAATTGTTTATATCATGCAATTCTGACTATAACTCACAATTGTGAGTTTATATCACGCAATTCTGACTTTATAACTCGCGATTGTGAGTTTATATCACGCAATTCTGACTATAACTCGCAATTGTGAGTTCATACACTTAATTTCTAACGATTATCGTCAATTTGATTTCATAGATACTATTTAAACTAAACTGAGCTAGACAATGACATCTCTGAATTCAATAATGAAATGCCTTTAACTGAAAATTGAGTGTTTAATCTTATTATTATACATTACTGACACTCTATCCTCCAATTTGATACTGTTAAGTGCTTTGACACAATCTGTATTGTTAAAAGCGCTATATAAATAAAGGTGACTTGACTTGACTATATCACGCAATTCTGACTTTATAACTCGCAATTGTGAGTTTATATCACGAAATTCTGAGTATAACTCGCAATTGTGAGTTTATATCACGCAATTCTGACTATAACTCGCAATTGTGAGTTTATATCACGCAATTCTGACTATAACTCGCAATTGCGAGTTTATATCACGCAGTTCTGACTTTATAACTCGCAATTGTGTTTATATCACGCAATTCTGACTATAACTCGCAATTGTGAGTTTATATCACGCAATTCTGACTATAACTCGCAATTGTGTTTATATCACGCAATTCTGACTATAACTCGCAATTGTGAGTTTATATCACGCAATTCTGACTATAACTCGCAAATTTGAGTTTATATCACGCAATTCTGACATTATAATTCGCAAATGCGAGTTTATATCACGTAATTCTGACTTTATAACTCGCAATTGTGAGTTTATATCACGTAATTCTGAGGAAAAAGTCAGAATTACGAGATGTAAAACCCTGAGATTTAAGGTTAATATTTCAATAATTTAATAACGTTTTCAGTTTCACGGTTCTCTCATGTTGGTTAATGCTCACATGATATTCAGCATAACACATAAAATATTTTTAATATTTAATTGTTGTTATTATTATTATTATTATAATAATTATTATAACATTCTTTTTAGCAAGTGTTTTATTCTGGTTGTTTTTATTTAACAATTATTTTAATTTTTAGTTTTTTAAAATTATGATTAATTATTAGGTTTTCATTAACTGATTAAAAAACTGATCAAATGTAAATGTGTACATTGAATGCAATGTAAGTTGCGGATAAAACCATCTGCCAAATTCATAAATGTAAAAGTTCTATCAAAGTTATGCATAAAATATATAATTGTACATAAATATAAAATAATAATAAAAAAATTCAGCTACTTTATTTCTCATTTTTATTTAGTTTAACTTGATGTATACTAAAATGACTAAAACTGAAATAAAAAGAAATTTAAAAAACTATAGACATAAATTACAAATTAAATTTAAAAAATAAAATATAGAAATAAAAACTGATAACGTCTTAAACATACTAAAATAAAACTGGATTATATTAAATACTATTATATTAAAGCAAAAAGACACAAAGACACGTGGTACAGAGCTGCTCTAAGCCATGAGTGAAAAATAGTTTATGAATATTCTTAATGAACACAGTTCATTAGAATGATTGTAATCATGCTGTGGATCTTCAGGTTGGGATGATCCTGTTGTTTTGCTGGATCATCAGCTTCATTCGTTCATTCTCTCTGAACAAGCAGCTTCTTACTTTGAGAGTTTAAAGCCTCTGAATTAAAGCAGGTCTGTGTGCGTTCAATCTGGATGCGGATAATCTGTGTAATCTGATTATGTGTGTGTAAGAGCCTGCGTTTCTCAGCGTTTCACACACACACACACACACACAGACGCTGCTGGTCATGGCCGGAGAAGAGCCGTACCCGAGAAAGATCCTGCAGTACATGGAGGGATTCCTGGTGTCAAAGGTACAGATCCGCTTTCACATTCATGCATTTATACATTTAGATTGCATTAATGCATGTGATGTGAATGTAACACCTGTGAGTTTTACACTAGTACAGTTTGGATCTTCTGTTCACCAAGGCTGCATTTATTTGATCAAAAATACAGTTTAAAAAAGTGAAATGTTATTGCTATTTAAAACAACTGTTTTCTATGTATTTATTTCTGTGATGCAAAGCTGAATTGTGACCATAAAGTGTCAGTAAAGACATTTATAATGGTACAAAAGATTTCTATTTCAAATAAATGCTGTTATTTTGAGCTTTCTATTCATCTGTGAATCCTGAAAAATAAAATGTATGACGGTTTCCACAAAAATATTGTGCAGCACAACTGTTTTCAACATTGATAATAACCAGAAATGTTTCTTGAGCAGCAAATCAGCATATTAGAATGATTTCTGAAGGATCATGTGACACTGAAGACTGGAGTAATGATGCTGAAAATTCAGCTGCGCATCACAGGAATAAATTACAGTTTAGCAGATATTCACACAGAAAACAGCTGTTTTACATTCTAATAATATTTCACAATTTTAATGTATTTTTGATCAAATAAATGCAGCCTTGCAAAAACTTTCAAAATCTTAATTATTCCAAATTGTTCATTCAGTATCAAGATTTTAGATTAAACTTTATATGAGTCTATTAATGAAAGTGCATGCTGTCACCATTAATTACTGCTCTTTTTAATCAGTTTTTGTCTTCTCTGTTTTATTCAAAATTGGATGTTGTTTAAAAAAAAAGATGAATTTGATATGAATAACGGCAGACAACAATAACTCCTTAAATATGAAGAGGTCAAACAACAGATTGAGTTCACTAAAAGCTTATTGATGTAATTATAATATAAGTCAGACTCTGAAATGATTTGCTGTTTTTATCTCTTCTGAGGAAGAGTCATTCTTGTTTGGCAATGTACCCACACAGAGACATTTTGATCAGATTTATTCGGTTCATTTGATCTCATTTTGTAAGGGACTTTTTTTTTTTTTTTTTTTTTAAAGATGTTTTCTTTGGATTGTTTACTCAAAAGAGAATATAGGAAAATCTAACTTAATTAACTATTTCCTGTTAGCTAAATTTCCCATACATTAACAGAAATCTGCTTCTAAACCTCGGTTTTCTTTATTCAGAGCTGATCTAGACAAGTATATGGAAACTATTAAGCTCTGTTCATCCCAGGGCCGTAGCTGAGGTTTGCGGGCCCCTGGTTTTGAAACTGAAATTTGAAATTGTGTAAATAGGCTAGCACAGATAAATAAACACTTTAATTTTTCAGGTCTGTCAGTGTAATAATCAAATGCACTGTATATAAATTCAATATAATGATACACATCTTTATCAGCTGTTTCTGTTCGCTTACAATATAACCAAGAGTTTTCATGAATATTCACCAAGACAAGTATTTTGATAATTTGGTATGCGTTTGTCCATTCAAGCGCACAAAGACGTGAAAGAGAGCTCAATTATGAGCTCAGAGATGCAGCTCTCTGTTCGCGCGAGTGCCGAATTGACTTGTTTTGTGTCGTCTTGCGCTTGAAAGCTTTAAAATCGCTTGAATGTTTCAACTGGCAAGGCTTAAAAACACTGCAAACGACGCAGCAGTGTCCTGGGGCCAACAATGTTAAGACTCTCTGTCTGAAGAACTCGTTTGACCAACTAGCAGTTAACCCATGGGAAATCAGTCATTCAAATGAGACCAATCTGTCTTCTTGTAGCTGACCAGTCTTGAAATATATAGATGTCTAACTTTTTAAGACTAGTGTAAGCAGTTTATGCAGCCGCTCTGTGTGTGTGTGCGTGTGTGTGTGTGTGTGTGTCAGACTCTGTTCAGTGCGTGTGAGCTGGGTGTGTTTGAGCGTCTGCAGGGCTCTCAGTTGTCTGCATCTGATCTGGCTCTGGCTCTGGGCTGCAGTGAGGATGGAACGGAGCGTCTGCTGAACACCTGCGTGAGTCTGGAGCTGCTGACCGCAAACACTGACCCGCACGGAACAGGTGACTCACTACAGCAGACACTCCTCATAATGACACACAAACTGCTTAGGAAAATCTAGAATCATAATGACTGCAGAAATAGTGATTCTGTGCTATAAAAATTACAAAGTGTACATGTAAACACTATGAATCATAAATATTTCACTAATGAATATTTCAAAAGGGAAAAATATAAAAAAGAGAGATTCAAAAGTTTCAATCTATTATTAGAGTTAGTTTAGTATAATTATTATACTATTATAGTTTTTATTAATATTTTGAACTTTTAAAAAATATTTTCATTTTAGTTTTAATAATTTTATTGTAAAAAATTTTTTTGTATTTTTAACTATATATAGTTTTTATACATTTTCATTTAATTTTCAGTGCGTTAAGTTATTTAAAGTATACTATTTTATTTTTAGTTAATATTTAATGTTTTAATATTTAATTTTGAATTCATTTTAATTTTGAATTTTTTTAATTTAATTTTTTGTCATTTTTATTTTGTATTTTTTTTTTTTTTACAGTTGTTTTAGTTCATTATCTTGAAAATGAAAAATGTTGCCTTATTTGCAACTAAAGTCGATTAAAAAAAAAAGAAAGTTTTTCATTTTTTTTTTTTAATTTTAAAAAGATGTTTTTACGATTTTAATTTAATTTTTGAAATAAAGTTGTAAATAAAGATTATTGGAGGTGTTTTACACAAAAAAATACTATTTTAGGTTTTCTAATTTCTACTGTTACTTGCAGTTTCTTTGTAATTACTTGTGAAATTTACTAACAATTTCTGAGCGAAAATTGTTTTTAAACCAAATGAGAGACACAGAATCCTCCAGTAACTTACTGTAAAACTGATGAAGGATCATTTTGAATGAACAAGTATTAATCAGTCTCATTTACAGTAAAGTTTCTCATCTGTACTGAAAGGCTTTAATGTTTTACAGCTGAATGTAAATGTGTTGTGGTTAATTGTCTTTTTCCCGCATCTCATCTAGTTCTCTACAGTAACACAGAAATGTCCAGCATGTTTCTGATCAAGTCCAGCCCGACGTCTCTGTATCAGTCGATCGAGTACAGCTCCAGAACCATCTACCTGTGCTGGCATTACCTGAGTGACGCCGTCCGGTGAGACGCTCTCTGCTTCAGATTTGATACGCAAACATCTCGAAATGATCAAAACTGCTGTTTTTTAATGCATTGCATTCCATTATATATTTGATCATTTAGATATCATCTTACTAAGACAATACTGGAGATATAGAGCTGATATTTAGATCATTTGTGACCCTGGACCACAAAACTAGTCATAAAGGTAATTTTTTTAAATTGAGATTTATACTGAATAAATCAGTTTTTCATTGATGTATAGTTTGTTAGGATAGGACAATATTTGTCTGAGATACAACTATTTGAAAATCTGGAATCTGAGGGTGGAAAAAAATCTAAATATTGAGAAAATCACCTTTAAAGTTGTTCAAATGAAGTTCGTAGCAATGCATATTACTAATCAAAAATTAAGTTTTGATATATTTACAGTAGGAAATTTACTAAATATCTCTATGTAACATGATCCTTAATTAATATCCTAATAATTTTTGGCATAAAAGTAAAATGGATAATTTTGACTCATACAATGTATTGTTGGCTATTGCTACAAATATACCTGTGCTACTTAAGACTGCTTTTGTGCTCCAGGGACACAATTTATGTAAGTATTCGCTGTACTGTTATAAAGATCTCATTGATTTACATTACAAGCATCAGAATTTCATCACATCAATATCAGCATCTGCAGCATATTCCTCCATATTCTCACTGTATCAGATAATATGAGCCATAAAAGCCTGATGGATCTGTGCACAAACTCTGGATCTTGACTGATGTTTGTCAGCCTTCTTCTCTCTCATGACTCTTCCTCCTCAGAGAAGGCAAGAACCAGTATGAGAAGGCTTTCGGTGTGAACTCTAAAGACCTGTTTGAAGCCATGTACAGGTGAGTTTAGTGATATCCCATTTCTGAGTTTAGTTTGTATTTAACTCCAGTTATTCTGGTGCTTCAGTTTCACTTATTTCAGTTAATGCCAAGGCAAAATTTGTCATTTCCATTTAGTTTAGGTTTTCATGTAATATTTATATTTTATTTTATTTCAGTAAAAAAGGTAACAATTTATTTTAAGGTT
>CM077233.1:980900-993400 GCA_039654775.1 Spinibarbus caldwelli
AACAAGTAACAAAAATATGATACATGATAAATGATATAAATGCTCCAAGACTCCCCCATCCTACAGCTTAACATAGTTAAAACAGTGGGAACAAAGCTGTTTTTATGTCACTTTGTTTTACACCTCGGGATTAAAAACCTCCGTCCAGAGGGAAGAAGCTGAAACTCACTATGCAAAGGGTGGGAGTCATCATTTAAAATAGAAGTAGCCATTCGTTGCAACTGTCTGGTATACAACGATGTTGGATCCAACTGTGACTCACCCACTAATCAACTAGACCATTTAACTATCTGGTTTAAAGAATTTCTTGCTTTTAAAGATGTTTGACCAAACCATGCGACCAAAGAAAATGACAAAACTGATTCAATAAAAGCACGATAAAACATGATCATTAACATTCGGTCAATATGAAAGTGTGATAATTTCCTCAAACAATACAAGCGCTGATGACCTTTTTTACACACAGCTGCACAATTAACTTCGAAATTCAATTTATCATCAATAATAGTACCAAGGTATTTATAAGATTGCACATACTCGATAGTCTGGCCTTTGATTAAAGTAGCTTTGTTCATGTGAGTCTTCCTCCTAAAATCAATGAGCATATCTTTAGTCTTTGATATATTAAGCTGAAGGTAGGATTTCTCACACCAGTGAACAAAGTCATCGACAGCTGGGCCGTGGCTGATCTCATCCTCCTGAAGCAGACTAACAATAACCAAATCATCTGCATATTTATGATGGTTCTGTTATCATAGCTGCTCTGACACACATCTGTGTAAAGAATAAATAATAAAGATGACAAGACACACCCTTGAGGAGACCCAGTAGAAGAGCTTTTCCGGTCAGACAAAGTACCATTGACCCTCACTCTCTGTGTCCTATTTGTTAGAAAGTCAAGAATCCAACCTGCCAGGTTATTACTTAACTCAAACTGTTCTAAAAGCCTTCTGGTTAAGATGTGGGGTTGAATTGTATTAAAAGCCGAAGAAAAGTCTATAAATAAAAGTCTAGCATGTGTCCCATTCCCATCCAAATGTCTAAAAAGCAAGTAAAGCAATGTGACTGTAGCATCCTCCACTCCTCTATGAGGTCTATATGCAAATTGCATGGGATCCAGAGCATATTCAGTCTGCCTCAAGATCTCAGACCTGACCAATTTCTCAAAAATCTTCATTAAAACTGAAGTCAGAGCAACCGGCCTAAAATCATTAATAGTTTTAGGATGACCATATTTTGGAACTGGGACAACCACTGCATCTTTCCAGAGATTAGGTACATGTTGTGTCTGTAGTGACTTATTATAAATATCATGAAATACAGGACTTAGGTCTTTTGCACACGATTTAAGTAACCGGCCACAAATATTATCAGGTCCAGGGCTTTTGTTCACCTTTACTGAATTAAAAGCCTTTTCAACATCCTGAAGATCAATGTTGAAATGCTGAGTATCCATAAGGTTAAGACTCATTTCCTGAATTTCTTTGCTAAAATCAAAATTATCGAAACAACAATAAAAACTATTTAAAACATTTGCAAATTCAAAGTCAGAATTAAAACCATCCAACATAACATGAGTGCTGCTGTTTGAACTATTAAGGCCTACTATAGTTTTCATACTCGCCCAGGCCGAACCAGAATTATTCGCAGCCATCTTGTCTTCCAATTTTACTTTATAATCTTGTTTAGCTTTCAAAATTTCAATCTTCAGCTCTTTTGTAGCCAAATACAAATCAGAGGCTGCTCCCTGTTTAAAGGCAAGTTTTTTCCTTTGTAAGCAGGACTTCACAGATTTAGTAACCCAGGGTTTGTTATTAGAATATATTTTAACATGCTTACTGGGAATTATCATGTCTCTGCAAAAAGCAATATATGAGCATGTTACATCCACCAGTGAGTCCAAATCATTACCACAGGACTGTTTAAAAATGTCCCAATCAGTACAGCTGTAACATTCCTGCAAACAGGACAGAGATCCTTCAGACCATATTCTTATGTCCTTGATCTTTGCTTTCTCTCTCTTTAAAATAGTCTTGTATTTGGGCAGTAAATGAATGCAATTATGGTCAGCAGAGCCCAATGGAGGAAGCGGGAGAGATTTATAAGCATCCTTCACTGACCCGTAACAGAGATCTAATGTCTGGTTGGACAGGAGACATATTGCTGAAAAGTTTTGAGTGTCTGTTTGAGAGAAACATGGTTAAAATCGCCAAGAACAAAGTTAGGTGCATCTGGTGAGATCGACTGCAATCTCTGTACTACATCAAAAATGGTACTGGAGGCAGAGACAGCCTCTGCCAGCCGATCCAGCCAGTTCATCCACTTTATTCCTCAGGGACTGAACGTTTCCCATAATAACTGAGGGCAGAGGAACCCGGGTGAGCTGCTGGTTCCTCAGGCGTAATCTAACACCACCTCGTTTACCCCTCTTCTTCCTCTTCTTTTCCACACTCCTCGGTCCATGAGAATCTCTCAGAATAAAGTTCGGTAACTCCGGTGTAAAGTCCATTCCCTGAGCCAAACTAACAAGGTTTAGCTGCAGTAACGTATCTCTGGAGTACTGTGTCCTCACGTGGCATACAGTCCCACGGATATTGCAGGCAAACAACAAATACAAAAAAAGCCCCAGTGTGATGAAAAAAGAAAAATCCATTTTTGCCAACTAAATCTAGGAGCACTTATTCATGTAGTCAAGACAATAAAAACATTAAAAAACGAATAAAACCACATAAAACACAAGGATGCCAAAGTCTCATTCACTGCCGGTCGCTGCGTGTGCATGCGCCCAAGTACATTATATATGTATCATACAATACACATACTAGTCAAAACAATGGTACATTCATATCATGAGGTGAGGCATGTTAAGTCAAGTTACACAAAAAATCTATTTGGATAAGCTTCTTTCAAAAATTCTATAAAGGGATTCCATATTTTGAAAAACTTTTCAGGTTTTCCCTTAAAAATATATGTGAGTTTTTCCAAAGCCAAGCAATGAGACAATTCTTGTAACCATTGTTTAAAATGAGGGCTTTCTGTGTTTGTACAGTGATGAGCTACTGTAAGTTTTGCTTGTAATAGACAGAATATCAACATTTTCTTATCAGAGCTAGTTAAAGTGCAAGCGACAGGGAAGATAAGATTTTTTAAATGTTTTTAAAAGTCTCTTCTGCTCAAGGTTGCATTTATTTGATCGAAAATGCTGTAAAATTGTAAAAAATGTATTTAAAACAGCTGTTTTCTACGTGAATATCTGTTAAACTGTAATTTATTTCTGAGATGCGCAGCTGTATTTTCAGCATCATTACTCCAGTCTTCAGTGTCACATGATCCTTCAGAAATCATTCTAATATGCTGATTTGCTGATCAAGAAACATTTCTGATTATTAGCAATGTTGAAAACAGTTGTGCTGCACAATATTTTTGTGGAAACTGTGGTACATTTTATTTTTCAGGATTCACAGATGAAAAGAAAGTAAAAAAAAAAACAAAACAGCATTTATTTAAAATAGAAATCTTTTGTAACATTATAAATGTCTTTAGTCACTTTTGATCAATTTAATGCAGCCTTGATGAAAAAAAAAAAGTGTTATTTTCTTTATAAAAATCTTACTGACCCGGTCCGTCACACCATCTTTCCTCTGCTTCCATGAAGCGTCTTGAGAGTGTTCCCTTCAATTATTGAGAAGGCGAGTGTCTGTGGGTTTAATCGCTTCGGATCTGCATTGATTTGGAGGTGTGTGACGTGTCAAACAGGAGAAGCCTCGAGGGAATCATCTGTAGAGTCTGCTGTGGTTTGGACTAATGATGATGAGATGTTAACATGTGGAGTGTTTGTCGAGCGCTAATGAGCCTTCAGTGAGATTGAAGACGATGCAGACGAGACTCTCCATCAAACACACTTCACTTCACCTCTGCTGTTTGACAGGACAGTTCTACAGAAACACCACACACTTAATAAACCGCTTGAAGCTGCATGGTACTAATTACTTTGTTGTCATTGTACATGCAGTGTTAATTGAGAAACTACATGATATACTTGCACTTTTAAAAATGCATTTGTCACACCGCTGGAATATTTAAAATCAGCTGAGGCGATTAAACATGGATAAAACTTTCAAGAAATGGTGAACAGTTAAAGTAAAACACTGAAGGAATAGTTCACCCAAAATAAGATTGACTCACCCTCAGATCATCTGAGATCAGGATGAGTGTGTTTCATCATCAGATTTGTAGAAATGTGTCACTGCATCACTGTCTCAGCAATGGATCTTCTGCAGTGAATGGGTGCCGTCAGAATGAGAGTACAAACAGCTGATAAAAACATCACAATAATCCACAAGTAATCCACACCACTCCAGTCCATCAGTTAACATCTGGAGAAGACAAAAGCTGAAATAAATCCAGCATTAAGATGTTTTTAACTAAAATACCATAGAGTTCATAATCCATAATAACTCTTCCTTCAGTGAAAAAGTGCATCTGCTGTTGTCTCTCACATCAAAATCCAGCCACATATTTGTTTAGATCTGTTTTGTCTTGTAAACGCTGCTTGATCTGTGCAGATTTCTCTCCTGATTCAGACCAGAACACTTTTTCACTGGAGGAAGTGTTATTATGGATTATGAACTCTATGGTATTTTAGTTAAAAACATCTTAATGCTGGATTTGTTTCAGCTTTTGTCTTCTCCAGATGTTAACTGATGGACTGGAGTGCTGTGGATTACTTGTGGATTATTGTGATGTTTTTATCAGCTGTTTGGACTCTCATTCTGACGGCACCCATTCACTGCAGAGCATCCATTGCTGAGACACTGATGCAGAGACACATTTCTACAAATCTAATGAAGAAACACTCATCTACATCTCAGATGAACTGAGGGTGAGGATATTTGCAGCAAAATTGTCATATTTGGTTAAGCTGTTTATAAAATAATAAATGTTTTATTTGAGCTACTTTCCAAGGCAACATTTCTCATTTTCATTTAGTTGAAGTTCCATGAAGAACCTTTAACATCCATGGAACCACTGAAGGTTCTTTATAGCAGACAAAGGTTCTTTAGTATATTAAAATGTGGCTGACACTAAGAAAAAATGGTTCTTTTAGGAACTGTTCACTGAAAGGTTCTTTGTGGAACCAAAAATGTTTCTTCTATCACAGTGCTGTGAAACCCCACGTTTGCAGTCTTTCTTTTTAGAGCGAGGATGATAAATAATGACAGAATGGTAGTTTTATCTGGTAGTTAATAATGTCAGGATAAAGTTTCTCCTTAAGGACAGCGGCGCCATCTTTCCCTGTGTTCCCGAGGCTCCAGATGGCTGTGGGTGACATGACTGAAGAATATTAATGTGTGGCCCGCGGTGTAAAGCTCATATGACACTTGTTCTCGCTCTCCTCTGATCAGGCTGCAGCGGCGCTCTGGCCAAACAGTGTGTGTCGGCCTTCCCCGAATCAACCGTCACCATCTTTGACCTTCCCAAGGTCGTGAAAACATCCCAGCAGCACTTTGTGTCCAACCAAGACGAACGGATCTGCTTCTGTGAAGGTACACGTGTGTGTGTGTGTGTGTGTGTGTGTGTGTATTATGTATACGTATATAATTACAAACACATGCATGTACAGTGCCCTCCAAAAGTATTGGAACAGTAAAGACAAAATTGCTCTGTTGGCTGTGGAGTCAAGACATTTTATTATTAGCTGTTTCAACACATGCATGTTTTACCAAATAAAAAGAACAGCACTTTTGGGGTTCATCCCACTCATTGATGTGAGCATAAGTATCGGGACAGTTGAACATAAGGCAGATATAAAAGATTAAAAGCTATTATTTAGTTGCAGATCCCTTGCGCACAATCACAGCAGTGAGTCTGTGACCCATAGACATCACCAGACTCTTGATTTCATCCTTTGAAATACTTTTCCCAGCCTTTAATGCAGCCAGTTCCAATTGTTGCTTGTTTTGGGGAGTTTCTGCCTTTACTCTCCTCTTCAGCTGGTGAAATTCATGTTCAATCGGATTTAAATCTGGAGATTGACTTGGGCAATCTAAGACTTTCCATTTCTTTGCCCTTATAAATTCCTTGACTGGACTGGCAGGGTGTTTTGGGTCATTGTCCTGATGCAATATGAAGCACTTCCCAATGAATCTGGTGCCATTTTCTTGAATATTGGTAGGCAAGATGGTTTTGTACCCTTCCAAATTCATTCTGCTACTGTCATCATACATTAAGTCATCAGTAAAGTTGAGAGGGCCTGTTCCAGAGACAGCCATACATGCCCATGCCATGACACCACCTCCACCATGCTTCACAGATGAGGCTGTATGCTTGGGATCATTTGCAGTTACCTTTTTTTCTCCACATTTTTGCTTTCCCATCACTTAGATAAAGGTTCATCTTTGTCTCATCGGTCCATAAACACAGTTCCAAAACTCTTCTGGCTCACCTTTGTGCTTTTTTGCAAACTCTAATCTTGCCTTTCTATTTTTGGTGCTGGTCAGAGGTTTGCATCTTGCTGTGTAGCATCTGTAATTCTGTGTCAAAGTCTCCTGAGGACAGTAGATTGTCAGAGCATCACCCCAGCTTTCTGGAAGTTGTTGGTGATTTTACAGACACTTCTTTTAGGGTTCATTTTCACAGCTTTTATGATTTGTCTGTCATCAACTACTGTTGTTTTCTCAGCCGATCAGGTAGTTGTTGGTTGCTGGTGTCGCTGGTGGTTTCCAAACTCTTGATTTCTCCATGCCCTTTGTTTTAGCTATATCTCTAATTGACTTCCTCTTTTCTTTTAACATCCAAATTGCTTGCTTTTCTCTCAAAGTCAGCTACCTCGTCTTCATCCTGGTTTGTGTGTGTCATCATCGAATGCAAGATTCAGAATGCAGAAGTAATGGATATAACTGATACGACACATTCCCTGCTTTTAATATCTGAACAATTAATGCAACAGGACACAGCTGATCACTTAGAGCTGTGAGGCAACTGTTCCAATACTTATGCTCACATCAGATAGGGGGATGAAACTCTAAAAGTGCTGAACTTCTTAGCTGGTAAAACATCTGTGTTGAATCACCCAATAATAAAATGTAACATTCTGTAGTTTGGTCTCATATTCATCTTTTAATCATATTTGTAAATGTCTTGACTCCACAGGCAACAGAGCAATTTTGTCTTTACTGTTCCAATACTTTTGGAGGGCACTGTATATATTTAAGAAAAATATGTTGTTTATATATTAAATATATTTATATATATGATAAAATATAAGAATATAAATGTATATACATGCACATATATTCAAAATATATACAGTATGTGTTTGTATTTATATATACATAATATAATATACATATATACATAATATACCATTGAAGTCCACTATATGGAGAAAAATCCTGGAATGTTTTCCTCAAAAACTTAATTTCTTTGCAACTGAAGAAAGAAAGACTTAAACATCTTGGAAGACATGGGGGTGAGTGAATTATCAGGAATTTTTTATTCTGGAAGTGGACTAATTTTAGTTGTTTTTATTATTATTATTATTATTATTATTTTGTTGTGCATTTTTGTTGCTTTAATTAGTTTTTGTTTGTTTTTCACCAGAAGATCCAATTATGAAATTTAATTTAATTTTTTTTTTAATGAAACCGATGCATGGATTAATTTATAGACATTAATATCTATGCGATGCATTTAGAAAACAGACATAATTTTCATTTTCATTTTCACTGTAGTGTTATCAATGTGAGTCTTACATGAAAATGATCAACACTCTAATGATGTGAGTTTGATAATTGTGATTCATGAGTGTTTCTGGCTCTGTCTGAACAGTGATGCATCAGTAGATTGTGTGTGTGTGTGTGACAGGAGACTTCTTTAAGGACGAGCTCCCGCAGGCCGATCTCTACATTTTGGCCCGGATTCTGCATGACTGGACCGACCAGCGGAGTGTGGAGCTGCTGGCCAAGATTTACCAGTCCTGTAGACCAGGTACAAACACACACACACACACACATGCATGTTTGTTTCTGTGAATTGTAGGGACTTTCCATAGACTTCTATTACTTTTACACTGATCAAATGATATTTTCTATCTCCTAACCCTAAACCTACCCCTTACAGAGAACCTGTTTGCATTCTTACTTTCAGATAAACATCATTTACTATTTTTAATAAATTTTTTTCCCTTGTGAGGACCGCAGGCCACTCTCCGCAATTTCAGGTTTTACTATCCTTGTGGGGACATTTGGTACACGCACGCACACTCACGCACACTCACACTCACACACACCCTTTTTACTCTCACTCTTTTTACAGTACAGAGAACAGTGGATATTCTCCTTCTTCATTCTTTCCAAAGTGAAACAGATTTTTGATATTTCTGCTTCTGCAGAGACATAAGTTTAATAGCTAAATTTATGGTGGAGAACTAAACTACTCATAATCCTAAAGAGAATTTAATCAGAAGAGCTCAGAGGAGCCATTTAATCCCATAAATCATTGCAAATGATGTAACTGTAATGATGTAGTCTCAAATGACTGACATGCAGTACTGATTTTACATAAATTAAGAATTTTAATGTTTCTGAAAGAAGTCTCTTCTGAGTGAAGTGAGTGAGTGAAGTGACGTGGCCAAGTATGGTGACCCATACTCCACTGGTGACCCATACTTGGAATTAGTGCTCTGCATTTAACCCATCCAAGTGCACACACAGCAGTGAACACACACCTGGAGCAGTGGGCAGCCAATGCTGCAGCACCCAGGGAGCAGTTGGGGGTTCGGTTCTTGCTCAAGGTTCTCACCTCAGTCGTGGTATTGAAGGTGGAGAGAGTGCTGGTTATTCACTCCCCCCACTGACAATCCCTGCCAGACCTGAGACTCAAACCCACAACCTTTGGGTTACAAGTCCGACTCTCTAACCATTAGGCCACGACTGCCCCCTTCTGCTCACCATATTTTTGTTATGTAAAATAGCTGTTTTCTGTGTGAATATCTGAATATCTCTTCCTTCTCTGCTAATGTCTCCACTGCTAAAAGGACATACTACTGTATAATAACAAAATTAAGAATCTGTCTAACTCTCGCATGCGCTTTAAAACATTTCCTCCTTCCTTTGTCCTCCTCTCCCTCCTTCATCAACTCTAACATCTGATGACTTTGCCACATTCTTCATTAATAAAATTAAAACCACCAGTGCACAATTTTCCACACCACAATCTATCAAGCACATCTTACCAGCAAACATACACTCGTTCACATCTTTCTCTCCACTCTCTGAGGCAGAAGTCTCCAAACTCATCCTTTCCAGTCATCCTACTACTTGTCCGCTTGATCCTATTCCATCTCATCTCCTTCAAGTCATTTCTCCTGCAGTTGTACCTGCACTCACTCACATCGTTAACACATCCCTTCACACTGGAATTTTTCCCTCAGCATTTAGACAGGCTTTTATAACACCACTACTACGAAACCCACCCTTAACCCATCTCTTTTAGAGATCTACGGACCGGTTTCCTTTCTTCCTTTCATTGCAAAAACACTTGAACGAGTTGTGTTCAACTAAGTCTCTGCCTTTCTCACACAGAACAACCTCCTGGACAGCAACCAATCTGGTTTCAGAAGTGGACATTCAACCGAGACTGCCTTGCTCTAAGTTGTTGAAGCCCTAAGACTGGCAAGAGCGGTTTCCAAATCTTCAATACTTATCTTGCTGGATCTATCTGCTGCTTTTGATACAGTCAACCACCAGATCCTCCTGTCAACCCTATTGAGAAAGGGCATCTCAGGAACTGCTCTCCAGTGGTTTGAATCTTACCTCTCAGATAGATCCTTCAAGGTATCTTGGAGAGGTAAGGTATCCAAGTCGCAACATCTAGCTACTGTGGTGCCTCAGGGCTCAGTCCTTGGACCACTTCTCCTCTCTGTCTACATGACATCAATAGGTTCTGTCATTCAGAAACATGGCTTTTCATATCACTGCTATGCTGATGACACTCAACTCTACCTCTCATTCCATCCTGATTTTCTGACAATAGCTGCTCGCATCTCAGCTTGTCTAACAGACATTTCTTGCTGGATGAAGGACCATCACCTTCAACTCAACCTTGCCAAGACAGAACTGCTTGTGGTTCCATCAAACCCATCGTTTCATCACAATTTCACCATCCAGTTAGGCACATCAACCATAACTCCTTCAAAAACAGCCAGAAACCTTGGAGTTATGATTGATGATCAGCTGACTTTCTCAGACCACATTGCTAAAACTGCCCGGTCCTGCAGATTTGCTTTATTCAGCATCAAGAAGATCAGGCCCTTTCTTTCGGAACATGCAACACAACTCCTTGTTCAAGCTCTTGTTCTGTCTAGACTTGACTATTGCAATGTTCTCTTGGCAGGTCTTCCAGCCAGTTCTATCAAACCTCTACAATTAATCCAGAATGCGGCAGCAACATTAATTATTAATGAGTCGAAAAGAACAGACATCACACCTCTGTTTATCAATTTGCACTGGCTACCAATAGCTGCTCGCATAAAATTCAAGGCATTAATGTTTTCCTACAAAACCACCTCTGGCTCTGCACCCCTTTTCCTAAATTAAGTACTTCAGACCTATGTGCCTCTAGAAGCTTGCCTTCTGCAAGTGAACGTCGCTTTATTGTACCTTCCCAAAGAGCCACAAAATCACATTCACTGACTTCTACATTAAACGTTCAAGATCTTGAGGAAAAATCTTGAAGAATTGGCTAAAAACACATCTCATCTCTTCCATCTTTATTTGACCCTCTAACTATAGGACTCTCTATTCTAATTCTATTCTTTAAAAAAAAAAAAACTGCCCCTTTTAGACTTGCACTCTATTCATTTACTAACTGCTTGTTTTCTTAAAAAAAAACACACACACACAAGCTTCTTTATTCTTTTTATTCTTTTTGTATTCTATTTGTTTTCTTTGTATTTATTATACAATTAACAAAAAGCAAAAAAAAAGGCCTCTTAACACTAGCTTGCTGTATTCTTTTTCTATTCTATCCATTTTCTTTTTATTTATTATATAATAAAAAATAAAAAAACCTTGCAACGTGTACTGCGAGACTTGTCATAGCACTTGCATAATGCTCTTTTGTTGATTCCGATTGCTTCCATTGTCCTCATTTGTAAGTCGCTTTGGATAAAAGCGTCTGCTAAATGACTAAATGTAAATGTAGAATGTAATTGATTCCTGTGATCAAAGCTGAATTTTCAGCATCATAACTCCAGTCTTCAGTGTCACATGATTGTTCAGAAATCATTCTAATATACTGATTTGCTGCTCAAGAAACATTTCTGATTATTATCAATGTTGAAAACAGTTGTGCTGCCCAATATTTTTGTGGAAACCGTGATACATTTTATTTTTCAGGATTCACAGATAAATACAAAGTTCAAAAGAACAGAATTTATTTGAAATAGAAATCTTTTGTAACATTATGAATGTCTTTACTGTCACTTTTGATCAATTTAATGTATCCTTGATGAATAAAAGCAATAGTTTCTTTAGAAAAAAAATCAAAAGTATATATATTTTTAAACTAATAAAATAATAAAAAATCAATAATTTAATTACTTAATTTGCAAAGCATCATGGGATGAGTAGTTCATTGGCTCATTAATAATGTGAAGGACAGTCATACGTTTATTTTCTTTTTATTGCATTAAATCTTCAGTAATATCACGATTCATCTGTAGCTCTTAGTTTAGTTCAGATCAGAGCTGAATATACTGAAAAAAGAAAAAAATTCTGTGAAAGAAATGAACAGCAGAAATGTGTCTGGAGCAAAGGCTGCTGGGAAAGTGCCTGTTCACTGTTATACACACCTGTTCAGCTACCGAGAAGGTGTGAGAGGCTAAAGCACTGTGTGTGTGTGTGTGTGTGTGTGTGTGTGTGTGTGTGTGTGTGAGAATGTCTGAAGGGCTGCTGCTTCTTGAATCTATGAAAAAGACGAGCGAATGTCAACTAAACACTCGTCACAAACTCGGGCCTGTGAGAGTCTCGTTCTGCTAAACAACAACAGCACAAACCGCCAGAAGCTCATTATATAATTTATCCACTCACAACAATATGAGGCTTTCTTTCACCTCAAATTCACCCTCTTAAAGGGACAGTTCACCTCAAATGTGTGCCGTCACTGACTGAAATAATGACAGAATTTAGATTTTCTGATGAATTATTCTATTAAATCACACATTCAGCCTGTTAAATATGAAACAAGCCAACAGAAGTGATCATATATGATACATGATGATGCTGTGTCGCCTGATTTATGAATAAACAGATCATGTCGTGTGTGGATGAAGTTCATGAAGGATTTGTGCGTATGTGTGTACATACTTAACCATATAGAAATTAGTTAAACCTGAAAAAAAACCCTCCTAAAAAAGTCAAAAGTTGCAATTACTTAAAAAAAAATAAAAAATAAATAAAAAAATAAAATTCTGTGGTGGAAACTGAATTGTGAGATGT
>CM077233.1:998400-1025900 GCA_039654775.1 Spinibarbus caldwelli
GGATAACAGTGTGTGTGTGTGCAGGTGGAGGTGTGCTGCTGGTGGAGGCTCTGCTGTATGAGGATAACTGTGTGTGTGTGTGTGTGTGCAGGTGGAGGTGTGCTGCTGGTGGAGGCTCTGCTGTATGAGGATAACAGTGTGTGTGTGTGCAGGTGGAGGTGTGCTGCTGGTGTAGGCTCTGCTGTATGAGGATAACAGTGTGTGTGTGTGTGTGTGTGTGCAGGTGGAGGTGTGCTGCTGGTGGAGGCTCTGCTGTATGAGGATAACAGTGTGTGTGTGTGTGTGCAGGTGGAGGTGTGCTGCTGGTGTAGGCTCTGCTGTATGAGGATAACAGTGTGTGTGTGTGCAGGTGGAGGTGTGCTGCTGGTGTAGGCTCTGCTGTATGAGGATAACAGTGTGTGTGTGTGCAGGTGGAGGTGTGCTGCTGGTGGAGGCTCTGCTGTATGAGGATAACTGTGTGTGTGTGTGTGTGTGTGCAGGTGGAGGTGTGCTGCTGGTGGAGGCTCTGCTGTATGAGGATAACAGTGTGTGTGTGTGCAGGTGGAGGTGTGCTGCTGGTGTAGGCTCTGCTGTATGAGGATAACAGTGTGTGTGTGTGCAGGTGGAGGTGTGCTGCTGGTGGAGGCTCTGCTGTATGAGGATAACTGTGTGTGTGTGTGTGTGTGTGTGTGCAGGTGGAGGTGTGCTGCTGGTGGAGGCTCTGCTGTATGAGGATAACAGTGTGTGTGTGTGCAGGTGTAGGTGTGCTGCTGGTGTAGGCTCTGCTGTATGAGGATAACAGTGTGTGTGTATGCAGGTGGAGGTGTGCTGCTGGTGGAGGCTCTGCTGTATGAGGATAACAGTGTGTGTGTGTGTGTGTGTGTGTGTGTGCAGGTGGAGGTGTGCTGCTGGTGGAGGCTCTGCTGTATGAGGATAACAGTGTGTGTGTGTGTGTGTGTGCAGGTGTAGGTGTGCTGCTGGTGTAGGCTCTGCTGTATGAGGATAACAGTGTGTGTGTGTGTGTGCAGGTGGAAGTGTGCTGCTGGTGGAGGCTCTGCTGTATGAGGATAACAGTGTGTGTGTGTGTGTGTGTGTGTGTGTGTGTGTGTGCAGGTGGAGGCTCTGCTGTATGAGGATAACAGTGTGTGTGTGTGCAGGTGGAGGTGTGCTGCTGGTGGAGGCTCTGCTGTATGAGGATAACAGTGTGTGTGTGTGTGTGTGTGTGCAGGTGGAGGTGTGCTGCTGGTGTAGGCTCTGCTGTATGAGGATAACAGTGTGTGTGTGTGTGTGTGTGTGCAGGTGGAGGTGTGCTGCTGGTGTAGGCTCTGCTGTATGAGGATAACAGTGTGTGTGTGTGCAGGTGGAGGTGTGCTGCTGGTGTAGGCTCTGCTGTATGAGGATAACAGTGTGTGTGTGTGCAGGTGGAGGTGTGCTGCTGGTGGAGGCTCTGCTGTATGAGGATAACTGTGTGTGTGTGTGTGTGTGCAGGTGGAGGTGTGCTGCTGGTGGAGGCTCTGCTGTATGAGGATAACAGTGTGTGTGTGTGCAGGTGGAGGTGTGCTGCTGGTGTAGGCTCTGCTGTATGAGGATAACAGTGTGTGTGTGTGTGTGTGTGTGCAGGTGGAGGTGTGCTGCTGGTGGAGGCTCTGCTGTATGAGGATAACAGTGTGTGTGTGTGTGTGCAGGTGGAGGTGTGCTGCTGGTGTAGGCTCTGCTGTATGAGGATAACAGTGTGTGTGTGTGCAGGTGGAGGTGTGCTGCTGGTGTAGGCTCTGCTGTATGAGGATAACAGTGTGTGTGTGTGCAGGTGGAGGTGTGCTGCTGGTGGAGGCTCTGCTGTATGAGGATAACTGTGTGTGTGTGTGTGTGTGTGCAGGTGGAGGTGTGCTGCTGGTGGAGGCTCTGCTGTATGAGGATAACAGTGTGTGTGTGTGCAGGTGGAGGTGTGCTGCTGGTGTAGGCTCTGCTGTATGAGGATAACAGTGTGTGTGTGTGCAGGTGGAGGTGTGCTGCTGGTGGAGGCTCTGCTGTATGAGGATAACTGTGTGTGTGTGTGTGTGTGTGTGTGCAGGTGGAGGTGTGCTGCTGGTGGAGGCTCTGCTGTATGAGGATAACAGTGTGTGTGTGTGCAGGTGTAGGTGTGCTGCTGGTGTAGGCTCTGCTGTATGAGGATAACAGTGTGTGTGTATGCAGGTGGAGGTGTGCTGCTGGTGGAGGCTCTGCTGTATGAGGATAACAGTGTGTGTGTGTGTGTGTGTGTGTGTGTGCAGGTGGAGGTGTGCTGCTGGTGGAGGCTCTGCTGTATGAGGATAACAGTGTGTGTGTGTGTGTGTGTGCAGGTGTAGGTGTGCTGCTGGTGTAGGCTCTGCTGTATGAGGATAACAGTGTGTGTGTATGCAGGTGGAGGTGTGCTGCTGGTGGAGGCTCTGCTGTATGAGGATAACAGTGTGTGTGTGTGTGTGTGTGTGTGTGTGCAGGTGGAGGTGTGCTGCTGGTGGAGGCTCTGCTGTATGAGGATAACAGTGGTCCTCTGACGGCGCAGCTGTATTCTCTGAACATGTTGGTGCAGACGGAGGGTCGCGAGCGCAAGGCTTCAGGTTACAGTCGTCTGCTGAGCTCCGCTGGATTCACACACATCCAGATCCACAACACCGGCAAGATCTACGACGCCATCCTGGCCCGCAAATAAACACACACGCCGTGTGTCATGAAGCACAGACGAGGGCTTTTGTTGTTCAGAAATGATTTTTACAGTTTTAATGACACCTCTGTCTGTTTTCAGGCTTTAACAGGCGAATTACTTAATTTACCGTGTTTTACCTGTTGTTCAGGTAAAAGATCTTGGATTGAGCTTTTACTCTTCTGGTTTACTATTTTCACTTTTTCTCTACGTCAAAATTTCATGTTTCATTTAATGTTACTTGCCATTTCTTTGTAAGTAATTGTGAAATTTACTAGCAATTTCTGTGAAAATTATTTCTACACCAATTTTTTTTTTTTAAGCATTATCCTGAACTTTGAAACCTCAGTTTCTCCTCCTGAATTTACTGCATTTTGAATCTCACAAGCTGACATCCACAGATTGAATAAAAAACCCAGATTTGAAGAATGTGAATTCATCTAAAAAATTTTCAGATACAGTCAAACCTAAATTTATTCAGACACCTTCAACATTTCTCACATTATCTCAGTTTGTTCACTATAGTTTAGAAAACGGTAATAAAATATGAGAAGAACTCAGAGTTAAACTGTGTCAGAACAAACTCATCTTGATAATATCAGATAACTTTGATAGAAAGGTATGTAATGAATTCGGTTGAATAGCTGTCAGCTGTTAAATTTAAGAACACAATTAGATAAAACCAATTTAGCTCAACCAATCACCAAGCAGTGCTTCACTTTGTTCAGTCTGTGGTGTGAAAAGATCACATTAGCAATTAAAGAAAAAATATTTAAGCAAAACACGCTCAGGTCAAAGTTTCTGAATCATTTTTGGTCCCAAATATTACTGCTAGTCCACTGTATGAAGAATTTTTGGGTATAATATGTCACAGTTTACTGTATTTTACTATCCTCACTTACATAAATCAACTATATTGTCCTGCACCCACTAGTAAAAAAAAAAAAAAAAAATTATATCTGCTGTCTGATTTTTTTTTTTTTTTTTTTTTTTTTTTTTACTAATAGCATAGTATTAAATAAATAGTTTTTAATCATGATTTATTTAGCTTTATTTGATTTTTCTCAACTTGAATTTAGCATCTTAAATACTGAGACCTAAATTAATAAAAACCTGAATTTCACAATCCAAAATTTCAAGAAGGTGAATTCATACAAAATATTTTTTAAATATTTAAAATAAACAGGGCAAAAAAAAAAAAAAACATTTCACTCTTTTTTGACCATGAATTTAATGGCTTTTTCAAGTTTCTAATTTAACCTTTATTTTGCTTAATCTCATTTTTTTTTTTCAAAATATATTTTTAGTTTGTGTATTGGATTGTTTATTACAATATTAGTATAATGTTTGAGGTATTTTTTTTAATCATAATTGATGTATGTTGTGTAGAATCTGTGTGCTGTAACTTATGAATTCAGTTATAAAAAGCAGTAGATTATGAATAAATGTGAGAGGAATGTTCTTCCTGCGGGCGGCGTATTAAGAAAGGAAAGTAAACAAGCGTCTTTTGATGAAATAACAGCCGTCCGTCTGCATCACATGAGAGTCATGATGTGATGGTGTGTCCGCAGGGAATGAATCCAGTCCAGACACACTTTATTATCTGCTGGATTTCATATCACATCATACTCTGACAGTTCAGAAAGAGATCTTTGTCTGCTCAGAATTCAGTTTTATATTCTAGCTAAAAAAAAAAAAAATCCCACCAAGTTATGAAAACGTTATTTCTGAATGTTCTCTGAACATTTAAATGTTCTAAAAACATGTTTTCTTGATCATGTGAACGTCAAGATGTATCATTTTTAAACGTTATGAGAATGTTAGTTTTGAATGTTCTCTGAACGTTCTAAAACAAGGAGCAACATTTAAAAACTGTTAGACGAAAGTCCTACTGAAACATTTTAATTTGTTTTTATTTTAGCTTTAGTTTACATTTAGAGAACATTATTAAAGACAACAAACATTTATTTTAGTTACTGGAAGAATATTTGTTTGACAGATTTTTTAAAAATATTTAGCATTAGCTCTTATTTTTATATTTTCAGTTTATTTTTAGTTTAATTTTTAGTAAACTTATGTTTGTAACATTTATTTTTTTAAAAGTTTAGACATCTTTTATTTTTATTTGAGTTTTAGTTCATGTTTGGAGAACTTAAAGACCAGATAACGCTGCACAAACATTCTTTAGATGTTACTGCAAGAACATTTGTTCGACTTTTTGTCAGTACTTTTAATTAGATTTTATTTTTATATATATTTTTTTTTTTTTTAGGCAGAATGTTGTGAGAACATTCCCTGTACTTGTTGAATAATGACAGGAATCATTCTGTCTAGTCTCACATGATCTAAAACCTATAAATAAACAATGCACTGTTTTAAATGTTTTAGTGAATTTGAAATAAATATTGTGCATTAGCATGTTGTCACAGATATGCCAGGGATACAGGTGAGTGATATTAACAACAGGTTTATTGAAACAGAGACGGAGGGGAACCAGGGGAGCTGAGAGTCCAGGTAAGAGCAGAGTATGGAGAAGGTGCAAGGGTCTTATCTGTGAGTGATTGTCCTTATCCTTTTCCAGGAATCCGTGGGAGATCGTGGAGAATCCTCACCAGTGGGTAAACACAGGTTAGTCTTGATAAATACATCTATGTGAACGGTAGACCCGACAAAGAGTGTCTGAATGAAGAGTGTATTTGTAGGAGTGATGATTTGTGGCTGCAGGTGCGGGTGATCAGAATCCAGGTGACGGGGATCGTGACTGAAGACTGAGAAAGGAACCAGGTGTAAGCCGGGGAGGATGCTGGGATATGGAGTCCAGGGCAAGTGATTAGTGGCAGGGAACTCGTGACGTAAATATTGTGTTTGTTTAAATTCTGAAGTTTAATACACTAAATGATCATTTATTATTGAGCCAACTCTCTAGATATGGGAGTCAGAATTTGTGTTTTGTCAAAGAGAAATTTTAAGAATGTACAGTTGAGATTGATTATTTTGGTGTCCCAATACGTTTGTCCATATAGTGTATGTACAAGTCATTGGTGTTTGGTGATGAGTTTTTGGCTCAAGATCTGCATTTAAAGTCACACCAGAGGTGTTCAGCTTGGATTAGGACTTGGCTTTCTGCAGACCAGTCAAGTTCTTCCACACTGACTAAATCAATCATTTCTTTTTGAACCTTGCCTTATACACAAAGGCATTGTCATGTTAGAATAGAAAAGGGTCCTGTCCAAACTGTTGCTTTAAAATTAGAAGCACACAATTCCCTAGAATATCATTATATGCTTAAACATTAAGATTTGTACTCACAAATTACTAAAGTAGTCAAACCTGTTCATTAGAAGGGGGTGACCCAATACTTTTGGCAATATAGTATATATATATATATATATATATATATATATATATATATATATATATATATATATAATAAAAAATAAATTGTAAACAATACAATTTTACAGTTTGTATATGTAGAAATACCAAACTACACAAATTTCATAAATGTAGTAATTTTCTTAGTTGGCAACATTTCTAATTTTCACTTAAAGTTTTTCTTTGAATATTTATATTTATATTTTATTTTTATATCTTTATTCAAAATAATTACCTATAAAATATTTAATTAAAAATAATTACAATAATTAGAATATTATAAGTATAAAATTAACTAAATAAATTATATACTATATAATTATATATATATATATATATATATATATAGTATTATACAGTGTGTATATATATATAGTGTGTGTGTGTATATATATATATATATATATATATATATACACACACACATACACACACACAATAATTATACTATTTTTGTTAATGATAACCCTGAATTAAGCATATAGGTGTGATAAATGTTGATTTATGTTGAATACAGAGTGATAGTTTTCAAAAAAAAAAAAAAAGTTGTAAGAAAACCCCATAAGTATCTGATTTGTTTGCACATACAGCATGAAAGTGGATCTGATTTGCACGCTGTCATCCTGAAGTCATCTCAGTTTCACGTCAGATGTGGGCTGGACTGAGGTGAATCTCTCTCTCTGTACTAGTGAAATAAATGCTCTGAATCCTCTGAGATGATCTTCTGTGGGCCGTGTGTGTCTCTGCGACTCAGGAGAGACTCTGATAGTGTGCTTCAAGTCTAAAGGTTGATTTAATGCATCCGCTCTTCTGCTTCAGCTTTGCATAAAGGCCCCATGACCCCAAATATTCCCTGCTTTGTCTCTCAGGATTCAGAGAGAGAAGCTCACTGCACACTCACTCACTCACTCACTAGTGCACACTGCATACTGACTACTACTGTGTCAAACTACTTTGTTAAATTTACACTGCATGGTAAATTCAATGAGTTTATTTCAAATGAATCTGCAGTTGATTCGTTCTTTCTCCTTCATTACATGGAGATTTTTGCTGAAATCTTTTCAAATGTTTATATTGAGAGGAAAAGCTAACAGAAATATGCTGTAAGAACGTTTAACTTACATTAAGAAAATGTTATTTCTGAATAAACATTCAAAGCATCCAGGTTTTTATTTTTATGTATTGACAATGTTTCTTCTTAGTTATGTGAATGTTAGAAAAACATTCCATTTCTATCATTTTGTTACAAGAATGTTACATTTGAATGTTCTCTCAACGTTTAAAACAGTCTTTTTTTTTTTAATGTGTAGAAGATGTTTATTATTGGATTTGTGAATGTTACGGGAAAAAAAACCCCATTTGATTATTTTGAAATTGTTGTGAAAACTGTATTAATGAATGTTTTTTTTTTTAAATCTCAAAACATCCGTGTTTAAATTTATTAAGAATCCCATTGGATCATTTTGGCAACGTTATGAGAATGTTACATTTGAATGTTCTTTCGACATTTAAAACACACACAATTTTTTTTTTTATATTTACAGAATGTTTTTTCTTGGTTTTACGAACATTAGAGGAACATTTCATTCATTTTAAACCATTATGACAGTGTTATTTTTGAATGTTTTTTAAACATTCAAAACATCCTTTTTCGTATTAAGAGTATTTCTTCTCGGTTTTGCGAAAGTTAGAGCAACATTCTATTCTATCATTTTGAAAACGTTTTGAAAACGTGAGAATGTTATATCTGAATGTTCTCTCAATTTTAAAACACCCATTTTTTTTTTTTTTTTTTTTAAAAACGTTTATTATTGGATTTGTGAAAGTTACAGATTTTTAAAATAATTTTGAAACTGTAATGAAAATGTCATTTTGGAATGTCTTTTTTTTTTAAATGTTCAAAACATTGTTTTTCAAAAAAAAAAAAAAATTAAGAATTATTATTATTATTTTATTATTATTCTAATTTGGTTATGCAAACGTTAGATAAACATTCTATTCTATCATTTGGAAAACGTTTTGAGAACGTTACATCTGAATGTTCTCTCAACGTATAAAACCCTCCTTTTTATATTTAAACAGTTTCCTTTCAACATTACTCAAATATTAATAATGTTATCAGAACGTTCCATAAGCGTTATTTTAGGAATGTTTTGTTCTAACATTTACATAACCTTTAAAAAGTTATGGGAACGTTCCCTGTTCTCAACATCTCAACAGTGTCTCAAAGTGTGCTCAGATTTGATAAGGAATCAAAAGTCAAAGATATCAATTTCTCATCAACATCAAATGATCTGTATGGCAAGCAGTTTTAGCTTAAAATACTCCCAGCGTTACTCATCGTAATTGCATTTTTACTAGTAACAATTCCAATTAAAGAGCTCTACAAATGAATTTTTACTAGTCATTTCTCCATTGACGTCCATTCATTTTTAATTACAGAGCTCTACAACATATTTTTTACTAGTAAGAATTACAATTAGAGAGCTCTACAATTGAATTCTTACTAGTAAGAATGTAATTTCAGAGCTCTTTAATTCAATTAGAGAGCTCTATAATTCAACTGTTAATAGTAACAATTGAATAGAGAGCTCTTTAATCATAATTTTTACTAGTAAGAACTGAATTAGAGAGCTCTATAATTCAGATCTTACTAGTAAGAATGCAATTGTAGAGCTCTCTAAATGAATCATTACTAGTAAAAATGCAATTATGACAAGTAATGCTGGGAGTATTTTAAGCTAAAACGTCTTGCCATAGATCTGAGCTGCTCTTGCATTACATTTATAGCATTTGAATCTTATTTTATGACAGCTATTCACACATTTGGGTCTGTTTGTATTTCTTCTAGAGATTCAGTGAGAAATATCTGAGATGATTTGGAGAAGCAGGCCTGAGAGCTGCGCTGGGTGCGGCAGGATTGTCCTCAGGGTTTATTCTGAGGACGTCACACACTTTAAGTTCTCTAGTATAAATGATTCAGAGTTTCTGTTACCTTGAACTTCCTGATCCACGTGAAACGGAGGAAACAGAGCAGGTGTGTAAATAAATGATTCACTGTTCCAGTGGCTCTGAGCAGAGAAACACAGTAGATGACGAGCTTAATTCATTCATCAGAAGATCCATTAAATAATTAGATGACTAATCAGAGCTCTGCTGCTTACAGCAATGCCTGCTGGGAATGAATTATCAGTTATATTACACGTCAGTATTTAGAAAGAAATACAAGGGTATCACATGTTGAGCTTGTATTTTAACCTCAGCATAAAAAAAAACCCCCAAAAACATTTTCATTTCAAATGCTTATTACTGTAAAGTCACCTCTATTTCTATAGAGCTTTACAGTGAACAGTATTGTATAAAGCACTATAGAAATATGACCTGACTTGATACAGTACAGATTGTTTCAAAGCAGCTTCACATTAACAGAATCAATGATGCAAACTTAATTATGAGATAAATTAAAGTTGTATGGAATCCCATTTCTGCCTCATTAGAAACAAATCATGCTTCGCTAAGTCAGAATTATGACTTGAAAACTCATAATTATGAAATGAAAATTCAAAATTATTACTTTGAAAGTTGTAGTTATATATACTTATAGACATTGACATACTAAGTCTTAATTATGATATTAAAAGTCATTATTATGAGATAAAGTCAAAATTATGAGATAACATCATAGCTATGAGATTAAAAACAGAAATTATGAGATAAAAATTCTAAATTATTACTTTGAAAGCTATAATTATATGTACTTATAGACACTGAAATACTAAGTTTTAATTATATTAAAAGTCATTTTTATGAGATAAAGTCAAAATTATGAGATAAAGCCATAGCTATGAGATTAAAAGCAGAAATTATGAGATAAAAATCATAATTTTGAGAAAGTCACCGTTATGAGGTAAAAAGTTGAAATTGAGATAAAAAGTTGAAATTATGAGGTAAAGAGTCATAGTTATGGGATAAAAGCCAAAATTATGAATTTAAAGTCAATTATGAGATAAAATGTAGAAATTGACGTCATAATTATGTTTTAAAAATTCAAAATTATTACTGTAATTTTTTGCTTTTTATTTCATAATTTCAACTCAGTATGTATGTCATTATTTCATTTTTTGTTTTACCTTAGAATTATAACTTACTAAAGCATGACTTTTTGAAATGGGCTTCCATAATTTTGCTGTAAATCAACTCTAAAAAGACAATGGTGTTATTATTTGGCTCAGTTCAGTCAGTGAAGTTAAAAAATAACAATATGTTATTTAAATGATAAAATATCTATTAATTTTAGTAGTATTTGTTGTACTGCATTCATGCTGATTTCAATTCAAAAATGCATTTTTGATAAAAAACAATGTTTAAAAGTCATAGAAAAAGGTGGCTATTTAAGATTTTGTATTGTGACATTTATTACTTAACAATTAAGCATATTTAATATCAAATATTTGTTACTGTAAAGTGACACAATAACAAAATTATTTACATTATAAAATATCTACACATCACAGTAATATTTGTTGTACTGCCTTTATGGTGGTTATGCTGATTTAAATAAAAAAAAATAAAATTTAAAAATAATTGATTATTTAAAAAAAGTAATAAAAATTACAAATAACCACAAAAGTAAAACATCAAGGCACGTTACAATGAATTTGGGGGAAATGTGATGTAATGTCATGAAAATAGTTTCTTATAATTTACAATAGTTATAATTTCTTAAAATTCTCAGCTTTGATTCTTACAGATAATAGTTCAATGTCTTAATACTTAAAATAATTTCTTTTATTCTATATTAATTTTTTTTTTTTTTTTTTTTTTAGTTTTGCATAAATCAAGTCACATTTATTTCTATCCACCTTATTCTTCCTGTAAAAGTAAGTGCTTACTTCCGCATTGAAGAATAAGGTGGATAACATTTTATAAAGGACAAACTGTTTCAAAGCAGCTTCACATTAATGAACAGAAAAAAGAAACATTAAAATTGATGCAAAATCCATCAATTATCAAACAAATTCAATTTTAGCTATAAAGCAGCAGACAATAGAGAAGACAATAGAGTCATTATTCAGATCAATGATGATTCAATTCAGTTCAATAACAGTATTAATTTATTACTTAGTATTAATTAAAAACATGGATTTGTGTGACTTGTACTAATATGTGATCCTGGAGCACAAAAGCAGTCATAAGTAGCACAGGTATATTTGTAGCAATAGCCAACAATACATCGTATGGGTCAAAATTATCCATTTTTCTTTTATGCCAAAAATCATTAGGATATTACGTAAAGATCATGTTCCATGAAGATATTTTGTAAATTTCCTACCATAAATATATCAAAACTTAATTTTTGATTAGTAATACGCATTGCTAAGAACTTCATTTGAACAACTTTAAAGGTGATTTTCTCAATATTTTGATTTTTTTGCACCCTCAGATTCCAAATTTTCAAATAGTTGTATCTCAGCCAAATATTGTCCTGTCCTAACAAACCATACATCAATGGAAGGCGTATTTAATCAGAAATCTCAATTTCAGAAATTGACCCTTATGACTGGTTTTGTGGTCCAGGGTCACAAATTGCCATTTTGCAACATGGTAAAGCAAATGTTTTACTGTGTGTCAGAAGAGACTAATGTGCTTGGATCTGTGGATTTCTCCCATAATTAAGCAACCAGCACATCAGAAGAACATGATTTAGTGACTTTACAGCTCAAACAATGAACTATTTTCATGTAAGCACTATTGTTTTTCCATTATTGTGAGTTAATGTCTGTATTTGTTTAAACTCAGAGGTGCGTCTGAATGATTTTCTGTGGTAGTAACTATCATTAAATGCTGCTTAGATTGTTGTGCTGATTGAGTCTCTGCGCTCCAGGCTCTTTCTGACGATCCCACAGATCGTGTGTTTTGTGCTGATGTTTGATGGAGTGTCTCAGCTGAGGCTGGTGGACGCCTCGCCTCGGGCGGATCGTGTCACAGGTCCAGACTCGCCGACTGAAGCAGCTGAGACTCAGATCCACTGCCATCTGCAGAGTACAGCACTAACTCATCAGAGACGTCAGTCTGCACACTTTCATCCGGCATCAAACAGCTCCGGCAGGTTTATTCACCTATTAAAAAAAATCCTCGCACAAATGTCAATCAGTGTTTTTCTGTCGTTTGTGGAGCACAAATGGAAATCCAAGCGTTAAATGTTAGAGGAACATTCCTTTTGATCATTTTGAAACGTTCTGAGAATGTTACATTTGAATGTTTAAAAACACTAATTTTTTTATATTTAAAGAACGCTTTTGGTTATGTGAATGTTCAATTTCATTTTTAAACTGTTTTGAAAACTTAATTTCTGAATATTTTTTAAATCTTCAAAACATTTTTTTTTTTAAATGTGTTAAGAACGTTTCTTATTGGTTGTGAACACGTTAAAGGAACATTCTATTTTGTCATGAAAATATATATATATATATATATATATATATATATATATATATATATATACATATATATATATATATATTATATTATATTTAAAGAATGTTTTTGGTTGTGTGAATGTTCCATTCTATCATTTTGAAACTGTTTTGAAAACTTTATTTCTGAATATTTTTTAAATCTTCAAAATTTTTTATTTATTTATTTTTTTTTTAATGTAAGAACGTTTCTTCTTGGTTATGCACAAGGAACATTCCATTTAATCATTTTGAAAACTTAATGAAAATTTTATTTTTGACATTCAAAACATCCCTTTTTTAATGGATTAAAAAACTTGTTTTTGGTTATGTGAATAAGAGGAACATTACATTACATTCTATTTTGAAAATGTTATGCAAACATTACATTACGTCTCGTCGTGCGTAAAGCAACCTCATCGGCCTTAAACAGGCCTTCCGCCCGCGGCTCCGGTGGACTGGCTATATCTCTAGCTGGAACCTGTCGTCCTGGCCCAATAGCAGGAACTGGTCCCGTGCCACTCGGCCCCTCCTGTGGACCAAGTTCCATCTCAGATGCCAGCCCACCAGGTAATTTTCGGGGGGCAGTCGTGGCCTAATGGATAGAGAGTTGGGCTTGTAACCCGAAGGTCGTGGGTTCGAGTCTCGGGTCCGGCAGGGAATACCACGACTGAGGTGAGACCCTTGAGCAAGGCACCAAACCCCCAACTGCTCCCCGGGCGCCGCAGCATTGGCTGCCCACTGCTCCAGGTGTATGTTCACTACTGTGTGTATGCACTTGGATGGGTTAAATGCAGAGCACAAATTCCAAGTATGGGTCACCATACTTGGCCACACACCACTTCCCTTTCCCTTCCCTTTCCTTTCCCATTTCAATGTTTGAAAACACTAATTTTTGATATTTAAAAAACATTTTTTATGTGAATGTTCCATTTCATTATTTTAAAAACATTATTTCTGAATGTTTTTTAAACATTCAAAACATCCAGTTTTTTAATGTATTAAGAATGTTTCTTCTTGGTTAGATATTAGAGAAACATTCCATGTTATCATTTTGAGAATGTAATGATAACATTATGTTTCAATGTTCTCTCAACATTTAAAATGCCCATTTTTTAAATATTTATTAAACTGTTTTGGTATGCGAATATTCCATTTTATCGTTATGAAAATGTTATTTCGGAATGTTTTTTAAACATTCAACGCATCCAGCATCTATTAAGAACATTTCTTGTTTATGCAAACGTCGGTGGAACATTCTATTCTATCATTTAGAAAATATTACGGGAACGTTCTGTTGTTAATACAGATGAAGGTTATTGAACACAGTACTGAAAAAGTTCTGAGAACATACAAATAAAATCATAAGGTTGTTCTGAGAACATTACAAGAGCATACATCAAATATTAATAATGTTATACTAACGTTCCATAAACATTTCAAGAATGTTTTGTCCTAACTTTTGAAAACACATTATGGGAACATTCTCTGTTAGCTGGGCCCATGATGCTTTGGTCAGGAAGATCAGGTTGAGCACATTGCATTGTGGGATACAGTACTCTTGATGTCTGCTGCACATTTGGCAAATTTTAAATACTGTATGCAGAAATAGTAAAAGTATGTGTCAGAAACGGAGTTAATATTCATAAATCAGCAGGCAGAGGCTGTGTGTGAGTTAAGCTCCAGAGATGGTCTGACGCTGAGATCCACATTTAATCCACAGACAGAGAGACTAAATCAGAAGCAACTTAAATACTTCTGCACATGCTTTAAGATGATGGATAGAGCTGTGAAACACGTGCTGGGGCGTTTATGAACTGCTTCTTATTTATTATATTCAGAAGAACACACTGTTCTCACCAAAAGCAGTAACTATAATCATAACTATATTAGCGTTCGTTCACAATAAACTTTTAAAAAAAAAAAAATATTACCATAAATTTATAACACTATACTTTGTTTTATTGCCTTCCCAACTAGCAAAAATGTTCTTAGAATGTTTTATTTATGTTATGAAAATGTTATTTCTGAATGTTCTCTGAACAAAAAAAAATGGTGATTATAAATATCAATGTTAAGAGAACATTTTTTCATTTTCAGAGAAGCAAAAGTTCATTTCATCCAGAATTTGTTCTGATTTCATTCCGCTCTTCTGTCTCTGCGGAGTATGATGTTCTCTGTATGACTGATGTGTTGTGGGGCTGATGGATTGGCATTGGATTGAAATTGAAGCCGAAACATTAGATCATGAAACATTAGAAAATGAGGTTCATCTGCCAGCGTCTCACAGCTCAGGATGGAGGAGAATGAAGGTATGTTACTGTATGTTCAGTCAAACACCTAAAGATGTTGCTGAAAGCCTCCTGTCCTCTGAGGACTGTCTCCATCCTGAATAGATGCTCTGACATTCCTCTTTAAATACTACAAGTATCATCTGTATGCAAAGTAACCTTCATTTGGTTTTCAACCAATGAAAATTGGTACAATTTTTCACATGGGTCTCATTGAGATCCCCATATCTCTGGGACTGAACCATATTGGTAAGATACCAACTGAAAAGTTTAACTGACAAAAAGTGCTTTCTCCATTTTTGAACAATTTACTCATGCAGCCACATTGAGATGCCCATATGTTTGTATCTGAACCATATTGGGCCTTTAAAATGAAGACACCAACAGAATAGTTTAAGAACCAGAATCCAAAAGGATATTTCAGTATCTTTAATACTTCTTGAGTTGTAAGCATGCAAACTTTGGGGAAAAGCACATAAAAAGTGCTTTTATCGCATTTTTGAACTGTCACCATTGGCATATAATGCAACAAATATTGCTAAAGACAACAGATTTTACTAACTCTGTGTAAAAATAACATCATGATGCTGCCATTTTTCTGAAGTAATTTTTACCCTCTTGTAATTTGGCTCTGAATCTCAGCTGAAAATTACCATTTTTACCCTCCTCTGCAAAAAAGTGCATTACTCAGTAAATATATATCTTTGACACTTAATATTTTGGCTTTCATCGCTATTTACGTTTGTCTTTGATTAGAACAAATATGAACAAAATCAAAAGTTTCAGAGATGTACTCGAACCCAAACGTCGTTCATCACTGCAGGTAATGAGAGCCGATGGCAAATGATCTTCATGCATGAGTTGAATGGTGCTGGTTAAAGACTCACAGATCCACCCAGAGAGAAGGACAGAACGTTTTTTCCATTCAGTCAGATCATATTGTGTGACATTCAGCTGAACTCCATTAGTCATGCGCTGGTGATCATGCTGCATTTATCGCATGCTTGATTACGACTGTAATTAACCTGCCTCCAGAAGAGTGTGTGTGAAACCATCATTCATTCAGTGCGTCTGAATACTAAACGAGTCAGCTGAGATTCTCCTCGTTATTTCAGAGAATGTCTCTTATTGTTTAAATGCATCTTGAGGTCAGTGATGGATGGTGACCAGAACACTGAAGCCTGAGGCCAATGCTTAATTATTTTAAAATGAGTTGGAACAGCTTGATTATTTTGAGTAATCAGTTAAAAAAATAAATAAATAAATAAATAAATAAATAAATAAAATTCTGCTACATATTAAGTTCTTCTAACTTAATGTAGTTTATTGGTTGACAAGTTGTCATAACTCACAAAGACTGATGCAAATTGAGTTAATTAATTAATTACTTTTACAGACTGAAACGAGTCCACATTATAGTTTTTATTTATTTATTTTTTGTGACCTTTCACATATGGAAAAAAATCTAATAAAGTAAAAACAGTAAAACTTTAACATTAATAATTCTCACATTACAAAAAAATGAGAACATTATTATTACATCTGTACTACTTTTTAAAACCTTTTTCTTTTTTTCACAAACTGAATATTCTAAACGGTATTTGAAATGTTAGTGAATATTTATAAACATTTTTTGTTTGTTTGTTTGTTTGTTTTTTAGAAAAACGTTTGCTTGCAATGTCAACACTCGAAGTGTTGTGGAATATCGATACAAAATTTTTATTTTGATTATGTTTTGGGTCAGTTTGACTCACATATTCATGCTAAAGGAAGCTGCAAAGGCCTGGAATAAAATAAAAAATTTCAATGTTATCAGTTTTTGATATCAGATGCTTTTATCAAAAGGCACTTACTCATAATCAAAAGCACATGGGATCAAACCCATGACCTTGCTGTTGCAAGCACCATGATCTGCTGTTTTTGCACACTTCTGCTTAAAACGTTAAAGAAATAGTTGCAAAAAATTTAGAGGCCAAAAACTCAAAGTGTTATGATGATTGACTGCACTGAAAATGTTCATTTTGCTCAATTAATGATGTGAAATGAAAGTCTTTCTCACTCAAAATGGCACAAAGTTTTCAATGCAACAACATAACATTTTGTAAATCTTCTGCAGCGTATGGAAAAGAGCAGCTCAGAGGAGAATAAAGAAAGACATGCGGGTTTGTAATGACAGAAGGTGTGTTAATAATGTGGGGTGAACTATCGCTCTTCACCCCGATGACTGTGTAAATGTCACTCCTGTGACCTCCAGGCTTCGCTGCGTCACAGATTCACTGCGTGTGTTTTTATCATCGCAGGACGCCGCCGTCGGCTCTCTGCGTCCGTCTGATGTTCTTCATGTCCAGTGCTGTGAGAGACGGTCTGATGTTCCTTCTGAAACCCACTTCATGATGACTGTAAGACAGAATATTTCCAGCTTTCTTCACGCAAATCCTTCTCATTTTGCTTTATAATTTCACATATAGCTGCACATGCATGTCTGTTGATTATACTGAGGAATAATCATTGACTTGCTGTTTTTTTCTGACCAGTTGGTTTCATTTCAGCAGTTAAATAATCAAACCATAAAGCACACATAGCAATAAATGTTTTTATAGGTTTAAAATCTGGGCATAATTAGTATTATGGGGGTCAGATTTACTGAATTCAATATAACTCACCAAAAGTCACACTATTAAAAAAAAATTTACATTTTTAATTTTAATTTAATTTTAATACTCCTCGCATTACAAAAAAAAATATAAAATTACAGTGAAAACTCATGAATTTAAATTCCCAGAATTCTCTGTATGACAGCTCTTATTTTTCATGGAAATAATTGTTTCTTCTTAGTTTTGTCATATCAGATATATAAATTAGGATTTTATGTTACATCTTTTGTTGTTGAATTGCATTTTTCTTTAGTGTTTTGTATCGTGCGCCTTCTATATATTAGTATTATATAATATATTATATAAGTTTACATCTCACAATTCTGAATTTATATCTTGAAATTTAGATTTTTTTTTCTGCCATGGAATGAATAAAATAAAAAAAATCAATTGTGAGTTTTTATCTTAGAATTTTAACCTTTTCTTGCAATTGAAGTTTGTATCTCACAATTCTGACTTTTTGTCCTTCAGAATTTATATCTCACAGTTCTGAGTATACATCTCCCAATCCTGGGATATAAAAAGGAGAAAAAAAGCCATCAATACCTTCTCTGGTGGAGGGGGGAAAAAACAGAATTACGAGATGCAAACTCAGAATTCAGAGATATAAACTTGGCATCGCAAGACAAAAGTCAGAATTGTGAAAAAAAAAAAAAAGTCACAATTTCCTCAAATTTGTATTTATGTATTTCCTTGTGTAAGTTTGTGCCTTTGGCGTCTTTTGGAGTGCAGGATTCTTTTCTTGTCTGATATAATAATAAGAGTGAAACGGTAATTATTCCTGTTCTCAACACACTGCTGCTCTCTTTCTAAACGCAGCCGCTTGTGTGAAAGAATAAATGAAATAAAAGCAACAATTGAGTCGTGTCAAGCGATCGGCTCACATCTGGAGTCTTTATACAGGAACACAGACGCTAATGACGTTTAATTGTGCTTTTCTTGACACTTAATTGCCGGCTATTGTTTAATAGCTGCTGATTAATAGAGTCACGGCTTCATTATGGCAGCGCTGAAGCGTTTCCATCACGTGTGTGTGTGTGTGTGTGTGTGTTTCTGTAGATCTGTGAGCTTATTCTGAAGCAGAAACTTTAAAGTCGCTCAAGTTTAGCAGGTTCTTCCCAAATATAGATGCTTATAAAACACTTTTCTTGTGCTGAGTTTAGTTCATATCTGTCACTTCGACACAGTGAACACATTTAGGTTTTGAAAACATGGGAACATTGTCTTCTTGACATGATTAGAACGTTGTTTAAAGGTTAAAAAACATTCTTATAACATTCTGCTAACTTTTTTATTCAAAATATAACATTTGAACATTTATTTTTAATAGTCTACAAACATTAAAATGTTAATTTTTTTTTTTTGCCATGATTAAAATAACATTATTTAAAAGTTACAAAAACATTTCTTATGATATTTTACAAACTTTGTTTTCAATCAAAATTGTATGTTATTTGAATGTTTGTTATTAATATCAAGAATGTGAAAATGTGCAATTTTCTTGTTGTGATTAGCGGTTACTAAAGGTTACAAATTTTATTTATTATTTTTTTACAACGTTCTGCTAACTTTTTTACTTAAAATATAACATTATTTGAATGTTTATTTTTAATATTCTAAGAATATTAAAATGTTCAGTTTACGTGTTGTGAGTATAACATTATTTAAAGGTTACAAAAACGCATCTTACAGCATTTTATTCACTTGATTTTTGCCCAAAATATAACATTATTTAAATGTTTATTTTCAATATTCTAAGAACGCTAAAATGTCTAGTTTTATTTTCATGATTATAATGTTATTTAATATTACTTTAACATTTTACATTTAACATTAACATTTATTTGTAATATTCTAAGAATGTTAAAATTGTTTTTCTTGACATAATTATAATGTTATTTAAAGGTTGCAAATTTTTTTGCATAGCGTGCTACTAACTTTATTTTTGCCCAAATTTTAACGTTGTTTAAACATTTATTTTTAATATTCTACGAACATTAATATGTCTAGTTTTCTTGCATGACTGTTAAAACATTGTTAAAACGTTTCTTACAGAAATCTAACTTTTTTACCCAAAATGTAACTACTTTAACATTTATTTTTATATTGTAAGAACACTAAAATGCTCGGTTTTCTTGCCATGATTAGAACCTTACAGGTTACAAAAACATTTCTTACAGAGTTCTACTAATTTTATTTTTGCCCAAAATATAACATTATTTAAACGTTAATTTTCAATATTCTAAAATATCCAGTTTTCTTGTCATGATTAGAATGTTGTTTAAAGGTCATAAAAATGTTTCTTACAATGTTCTACTTACCTTTTCACCTAAAATGTTGTTACTTGACCATTTATTTTTAACATTGTAAAAACATTGAATGTCTAGTTTTCTGTCATGATTAGAAAGCTATTTAAATGTTACAAAACAATTCTTAAATGTTCAAGTACAAATGTTGTTCCTAGAACATTTTCTCTCAATGTTATGAGAATGTACTTCAAATATTAATACATTTTTTAAGAGTGTTCCATAAACATTACTCATAAACATTACTTTTAGAACATTTTGTCCTAACATTTATATAACTAAAAAAAAAAAAAAAAAAAAAAAACATTAGTACAAAAACCGTTTTTTAAGAATAGCAAAGTTTGGAACATTTAACAGAGGACAGACTTCTTAAAGAAACACAACATGTTTTTATTATTATTGCAAACGTTGATATGGAATATTCAGACAGGATGATTGAGGCTTTTTCACTTTTTCATCACAGAGAAAAAAAACAAGTGTTGGTATATTTACCAGTTATTGCATGTGAATCGGCTCAGAGAAGAGGCTCATGGGTAATCATGTCTTCATAAACAACAAAAAAAATTAAAGCACATTAAATGACTTCTGTAAGAAAACACTGAACATCTTCAGAATCACAGTGACGACAGAAATTCCTTTATGCTATTATCATCAACATTATAATTCAGTGATGATGCATAACTCTTATAAACAAAATGTGCTGAATCTCATATTTGTTCGCTTTGGTAAAATATTCCAGAAAGTCACATATGGATTCATAAAATGATGCAAAAGAATTTTGATGCTTAAACACCGAACAGTTAGATTTCATACTATATGCTATTTGTTTGCAAGAAAATACTGAAAATAAAAGCAGCAAGTTTCAATCATATATATTTTAAATTCTTTCTTCCATTCTGCCTGAACTCACATTTAATAAGAGTAAACGTCAAGTATTTAAAATGTATGGGCGAATCTCACGAAAAATATATGAAGGACACATTTAACCTCAAAATCAAATGAAAAAGGAACATAAAAAATAATAGAATTATTTTCTGCTTTGAGACATTAGTTTCATGATGTTTCCCTCAAAACAATGATGTAATACAAAATAAAACAAAATTATTCATAAAATACTGTAAGTGCTTTTCTTTTCTTTTTTTTTTTTAAAGATCAAGTACTATATAATGATATTTAAATGCTTTATAATCTAGGAAAATGTCACAGTGTAAAAAATTAAATTAAATTAAATTAAATTAAATTAAATTAAATTAAATTAATAAAAGTGTCTTTATTTTTCTTTATTTTTTATTTTATTATTATTTTTTTATTTATATTTTTATTTTTATTTATTTTTATTTTTTATTGTGAGATTTACCTGTGCAGTGTCACACTGTCACCTGCATTCAAAATTACTGACATCAGAGTACAGAATATTAATAACACCTACAGTAATTAATATCACACAACAGACCTGAATCAAACAGAGCTACGCTTACAGCATGAGTTCAGAAACAAAACATTCAGACAACACAAGATGCAACGCTGTTATTATTTTAGGCAAATTCAAAAATCAATATTCAGAGTCTGAATCAATATTCAAAGATTTTCATAGAAATGTTGACAGTGAGACAGGAGAAATTCGTTTGGGTTTGTGTTTGCGGGAAAGTCAATAATTTTCACTCAATTATTTCTTCAAAGTTTAGTATAATTTTGCATTTGGCACCATTGAACGTGAGTGTGATTGAATACAAATATGTGCTTGTCATATAACGAATCATGCTTCTGCATTTCAGTCTTGTGAATGAAATGAAGCATTTGTTGAAGGGAATCATCAATAAATCCATCTCAATATTATATTCACTGATGTGATTCAAAGGAAATCATAGCTTTCTTTCTATAAATGTGAAGGTAAAACGAGTTCTTTATAAGAGTTCTGAACATAAAATGATGCACTGTGAATGAATCACTCAGACTCTGAATCCTGCTGTAAATCAAATGCATGTTCATTTCATTGTGAAAAATTGCATTTATGAACAACACTTGGAGGAATAATTGATAACTTAGTTATCATTGTTAATAAATGTAACTATTGATTGAACAACGGTGTGTTTTTGCTGTTCACATTGTTTTAAAGCACAAGAGATTGTGCAGTACAGTAAAACTCCACTTCAAACGCTGTTTGCGAATCATTTTAATCATAATGGAAGACAGTTTAGACCCAGCTAACAAAAGACGTTCTAAGACATTAACATTAAGTTGTGAAAACATTATTTTGAATGTCTTTTAAATGTGAAAATGTCCAGTTTTTTAATGCATTAAGCACGTTTCTTTTTGGTTTTGTGAACATTAGAGAAACATTCCGTTCAATCATTCTGAAAATGTACCCATTTTTATAAAGAATGTTTCTTTCTTGGTTTTGGAATATTCCATTTTATCATTTTGAAATCATTGAAAATGTTTTTTTTTTTTGTTTGTTTTTGTTTTTTTTACACATTGAAAACACAATTTTATGTATTAAGAATTTTCCTTGGTTTTGCAAATGTTAGAGGAACATTCCATTCTATTATTTAGAAAGCATGAGAACATTCTCTTAACTTTTACGACACCAATTTTTATCATATTTAAGGAACCTATTTTCTTTGTTTTTACAAACATTAGAGAAAAAAAATCCCTTTATCAATTTGAAAACATTGTAAAATTACATTTAAATATTCTCTCAAAACACCCATTCTGATGTCTGAAGAACATGTGGTTATGCAAATGTTAGAGGAACGTTACATTCTATCATTTTTAAAACATTATGAGAATGTGACAATTGAATGTTCTCTCAACATTTAAACACAGTTGACGCAGTTATACGCATTATTTCTTGGTAATGGGAACATTAGAGCAGTGGTTCTCAAACTCATGGTACGTGCGCTCCATTGTGGAATAAAAGAGAGGGGAAAAATATAAGGTAAGGTGGCAAATAGGTACGCTTAAAAGTGTAGAAGAAGAGGAGGGTTGCATCATCTGATTTAACATGTGCATCAATTAGTGTGCATGTGCATCAAATGTGCATCGATTAGTAATCTATTTAAAAATATACAATAGTTTGCATACAAATGATGTGGACGTTTTTAAATTACTTTGTGACTTGCGTGAGAAAAGGGGTACGCAGAAAGACGTTAAATGCCTAAAAAGTTTGAGAACCACTGCATTAGAGCAACATTCCATTTTATAATTTTGAAAACATTACGAGAACGTCACATTGTTGTTACTGATGAATGTTACCGAACGTGAAGTTCCGAGAACGTACTAATAACATCATAAGCACATTCCGAGAACGTTTACACTCAACATTACGAGAACATATATTAAAAATGTTCCATAAACATTATTCTAAGAATGCCAGTCTTAGCATTCACATAACCTTTAAAGAACGTTATAGGAACATTTCCAGTTAGCTGGGGAACACGATGAACGATTATGAAGACAAACATATTATTTACTCGAAATAACGTGCACTGATGAATCATTCACAATAAGAGCATGGTTATAAGGGAATGAGTCCGTCATGTTGACATTTAAGAAGGTGTCATTGGTTAATAATACAGATCAGCAGCCCAAAGAAACGCAGCAGAGGTTTGTGTGAAGAGAATGAAGTACAGCAGCACTTACAGATCAGAAGTGAGCAGGAGATTTCGCTGGAAAGGAGCTTTGAAGTGGTTCACAGTGATCCTCCGACAGTGCCGAGCCCTTCAGAAGAATCGTAATAACGGGACAGGAGCGACGCGACTCCTCACAGTTCTCCGGTGTGAGATTGTCCATCGTTCATTCTTCAGTTCCGCTGATGTTAGTGAAGGAGCTCCGAGTCCTGGAGGTCCAGCAGAGTCCAGCCTGAAGATCTTCATCTGCTGAGGACCTTCATACACGTAACATCCAGCGCAGAAACCTCAGCCTTCAGCCGGAGTCTGGAGGTCAAACACAACGCTCATCAGTCTCAGTCTGCGTTAGGACTAGTGTTCTCAAAGGACCGGCTTCGGTGCCAGTCGGTAATGAAACTTTAAAAGCGTCCATTAAACACTGCTGATTATGACTGTGATTGGCTGCAATGATCATCACTTCACACTCTTCACCGAGCGCCGCGTCTATCAGCGGATCCGTCTATGTGCAGATATGTTAGGGATCCGCTGACAGATGCTAATTAGGACTGTTTAATACATCTGATAATAAAAATAATAATAATAATAAAAATAATAATACATTAGCCATGCATAATAGAATTTTAATAAAAAATAATTATAGAATAATAATCATAATAATAATACATTAACCTTTTATTGTGAGTATAATAGTACTTTTATAATAATAATAATAATAATAATAATAAAAATAATAATACATTAGCCATGCATAATAGAATTTTAATAAAAAATAATTATAGAATAATAATCATAATAATAATACATTAACCTTTTATTGTGAGTATAATAGTACTTTTATAATAATAATAATAATAATAATAATAATAATAATAATAATAATACATTAGCCATGCATAATAGAATTTTAATAAAAACAATTATAGAATAATAATAGTAATAATTTCTGCCTTGTAATAATAATAATCATAATGATAATGTAGCCTCTCATTATGATATAATTAATAAAAAACAATAATACAAATTTGCACTTCATTATTATAAGAGCAGTCAGTATATTCATAATAAATTATCCTGTTATTATAATAATAATAATAATAATAATAATAATAATAATAAAACATTAACCTTTTATTGTTAGTATAATACTACTTTTATAATAACAATAATAATAATAATAATAATAATAATAATAATAATAATAATAATAATAATACATTAGCCATGCATAATAGAATTTTAATAAAAAATAATTATAGAATAATAATCATAATAATAATACATTAACCTTTTATTATGAGTATAATAGTACTTTTATAATAATAATAATAATAATAATAATAATAATAATAATAATAATAATAATAGTCATAATTTCTGCCTTGTAATAATAATAATCATAATAATAATGTAGCTTCTCATTATGATATAATTAATAAAAAAATAATACAAATTTGCACTTCATTATTATAAGAGCAGTCAGTATAGTCATAATAAATTATCCTGTTATAATAATAATAATAATAATAATAATAATAATCATAATCATCATCATCATCATCATCATCATCATGATAATGTATCCCTTTGTTCTAATATAATTAATAATAATAAAAATTAGCAATTTATTATATTATTATAAGAGCAGACAGTATACTCATAATAAATTATCCCCTTATAATAATAATAATAATAATAATAATAATAATAATAATAATAAATTAGCACCTTATTATAACATTATTATAAGAGCAGTCAGTATAAAATAATTAATACTACTACTAATAATATGTCCTTTATTATAATACAGTAATACAGAACAAGAACAATACTAATATTACTACTAATACTACCAATACAGTACTACCACTAATAATAATAATAAATTAGCACTTTATTATAACAACAACAACAACATTTTTTATTATTTTGTTGTTATTGTTAATATAATTATTTATTATCATCATCATCATCATCATCATCATCATCATCATCATAACATGGGTATAACAATAATAAATTAGGGTTAGGGTAACCCTAATCACATAAACCAGGGGTTCCCAGGGCCTTTATTATAATATATAATTATTATATTATATAATATAATTATAAGAACAATAATTAAATAATGACAACAACAATGATAATAACAATAATTTTGCCATTTATTATAAGAACAATTATTATTATTATTATTATTATTATTATTATTATTATTATTATAGTGGGTACATTTGCTAATTTCATGAATGAATGAAAACTTCAAAGAGTTACAATATCACGTGGGTTTGATTATTATTAGTGGGAACATTATTTAATCGTTTGAATGTTTAGTTTGTGAAAATGAGACTGAAGGTCTGTGCAAAAACAGAAGTCAGATTTTAAAGGAGGTAATATCCAGCATCTGCTGATTCACATCCATGAACTCAAACTCAGTATAAATGATTGAGTTTGGGAAGATTTTAACAGCAGTATATGGACAATAAAAGCAATATTCAGTATTCATCACCCAGAAGCTGTTCCTGTTAAAAATAAAGCGTGAGCTGGCCTACTTCTGACTCACACCAATCATTATCTCTTATTAAACAGACCGGCACAATCCCAGACGCAAGGACAGATGAAGGACAAAGACAGAAGAATGACTTCAGCTCAGAGAAACCAAGCGGCACACGATTGTGAGATTTCACACACTTCACATGATCATGTATCAGTGTAATGAGTGACACTCCTGCAAAACATCAGCAATATTTCACTCATTCAGTGATCCACAGCACTACACACAAGAGCAGCGCTTCTGCGTTTACACACATTCATGTCTGATAAATGAGCGTTTACATGCACATCATTATAAATGGTCATAAATAGATGCATGTCTTACTCTTCAGTGGCACGGATACAAGATAGTGCTGTTATTTATCACTAACAGTGTTGGAGAAAGTGACTTTTAAAAGTAATGCATTACATTTAGTGCTGTCAAAGGATTAATCGCGATTAATCGATCCAAAATAAAAGTTTTGTTTACATAATATATGTGTGTGTGCTGTGTATATTTATTATGTATATATAAATACAAACACATGCATGTGTATATTTAAGAAAAATATGTTATGTTTATATATTAAATATTTTTATATATAATATAAATTATATGAATATATGTAAATACATGTAAATATTTTCAATATATATACTGTATGTGTGTGTATTTATATATACACATAATAAATATACACAGTACACACACATATATTTTGTAAACAAAAACTATTTTGGATGCGATTATTCATGATTAATCGTTTGACAGCACTAATTTATTTTCATATAAATTATATCATATATAAATATATTTAATATATAAACGTGACATATTTTTCTTATATATATACTGTACATGCATGTGTGCATGTGTGTGTATTTATATACATAATAAGTACACACACATATATTATGTAAACAAAAACTTTTATTTTGGATGCGATTAATCGCGATTAATCCTTTGACAGCGCTAGTTACAATATTGCGTTACTCCCTAAGAAGTAACTAATTAGATTACTTACTTTTTATGGAAAGTAATGTGTTACGTTACTTTTGAGTTACTTTTTAAATCTGGGCAGGGCTTGCTTGCTTGTTTTTAATATAAAAAGTTCTTCTTTTACAAATGTAGAAGCCCTTTCACACCAAAAGTGAAGTGAATGCGCCTCAGACTGAAGGAAATGTGAATTCAGGTCTGTACAGTAGAGGACGCCGCTCAAACTAATCACATGAAGAATATGACGCAGGAGAAGAAAGTTCAACACTATTCAGCAATAACTAAACTATAACACAAATGTGTCATTTTTGCTTAGTATGGTTGAATTGGATCATCGAAGGTCAGTAGCAAAGACATTGGTTAACAAAATGGATTAAATACATAAATGATATTTGTCTTATTTAACGTATTTAATTATTGCATGTTTATATAATATTCATATAATATATTTATATAATATAGTTTGCATTTGACTGTTTTTATTCATTTTGAGCTTTTATTTTTACATTTTATGTTTTCATTTTAATTTTAGTTAAAAGTTTAGTAATTTGCTATGTTTTGCTTGTTTTGTTTTTTAGTTTATTTTTTTGTTTTATTTTAAATAC